>VTPC01000874.1:0-62267 GCA_011009095.1 Ignelater luminosus
GTCAATTCACAAAAAAATTTTTTTTATCTATCATCACACCTCATGCATGAACGTCCTTAAACACCCTTGTCAGCACTTTCCTACTGAATACTTACTAAAATTATTTGTTTGTTTTCGAATATTTTACGTTGTAAAATATAGTAATGTTAATTTTAAATCTAGTACAAAGAAAAATAAGAAAGTTTGTATTTTAATGAATCTCTAAAGCAACAGTTTGTGGTTTCATTAGAATTTATGTATAATATGTATTTAGATCATTTATAACATACTGCATTTGTAACAGTTTCATGCTGAAAAGGGTCATGTACATACATTGATTCAAGCTGGTTTCCTCGAGAAAGATTAATCAACAATTCATATAAGAGCTACTGTAATGTCCTTAAATCGGGATAAAAAGACGAGCTAGGTCACTTCAGTTTGTCAGTTCAGTTCAATTTTTTTAAAATTAAAGATGTAGGTTGTATTTATTGTTTATTTTTGTTTTCTTATTATTTTATTTAAACCTCTGGCTTTGTATAATAAATATATTTATTTTCAATCCAGACTTTCCTTAATTTTGTCACAAATACTGAACACAGAAATCAAAGGTTTATTTCCAAAATAAATTACAACTACTTATTAAAAATAATAAACAATATAAAATTTTGTGTTAATTATGATCATTACTTATTTATAACAATAAATCTGTAAACCGCCATTATTTCCCATATTTTCCGAAATAAAAAAATGAATTAAGATAACTCCTGTACGGTACTAACAGTCCACACTAGCTTCATTATTTCTTACACTGTAGATATGAGTGAATTTGGCGCCATAATTATACTCCAAGTTAAAAGGACGATGGTTTCAAGGTCATAGAAATTTAAACGCAGAGAACAAAAGATTTTATGGCAGTGTCTCCTCTTTAATAGTTACCTACTCTTTGGTTTGATCCTAAAAAATGGGTAGTCAAAAAAGATAATGCCTTAAAGTTAAACCATATAGTTTTTCCGCCGGAATGCATTCACAGCAGCACTAAATTATTTTTGAATTAATTATAATAAAAATATTTCCTTTAATATTTCCTGTTGAAACGATTGTAATTTTTTTGTATTTTTTTAATAAATTTATGAAGACACTCTGCTATGAAAGATCTTAATTCTAATATTTGAAAAATATCTTTAACTCGATCTCGGTATTCTTATTAGTATTACTATAAATAACAAAATAAAAAAAAAGGTAGGATTTGTTCAAATTATCTAAATACAGACCTGCGGTTTCAGTGTTACAAGTTTTTACTAGAAGGGGGCGTTCTAGTTTTTATTTTTACATATTTTTAAATTTCTATTATTTAATATTTAATTTATCAAGGTTGCTCACTACATACCGAAGGTCGGGGCAACGATAAGAATGATAAGCATGTAAATTTTGTTAATTAAAAAAGGGGTGGTAAACTTTATAAGTGCATCAACTTCTGGATAAGATTTATCGGTGTATATTACGCACCATCCTTTTTATGACATCAATGTTGGGAAAACCAATTACTAATCCGGTAAGTTGTAGTATTTTACACGTTTTAGTGTTATATGTATAAAATGTTTATTTGTAAATATTTAAGTCAGTGCCATATGTGGGACCATTAGGAAGTGCTCTATCACCTGGGAAATTTGTTAGAATACTTGGAAGTGTGTCGTCAGTGGGAAAACAGTAAGTTGGGTTTTATTCTTCAAGGTTATTTTATGCATGCAGTTGATAGATTCTTGTGGTTTTAAATATTACTAATTAAAAACAGGGTAAGATTTTATTATATTTTTAAAAGATATCTAAAGTTAGTTTAATCTAGTTGATGGTGATGCTATAAATCTTTAGCAAATCCATTTTAATTATCCTGAATAACTGTAAGTACCTAAATGTTTTTGATTTAAAAAAAAATACAAATGAAGCAAGAAGTAATAGGTAGTTATTCATTTTGTAGAAATTGACCAAAAGATAAATTTAAGTTCTGTATGTGCCATAACGTTTTGTTTTTTATTTCTAAATCACATAAAATTTCTTTAGTTGCTATTGTTAGAAAAAGTAATGAAATATACATTGTGGCAATTACTGTGATAAATTGAAAAGAATTTCAGAACCCACATCAATTTTATTTACAACCAATTAACCTCAATCTTAAGTGTTCCACTACAAGTGAAAAAAGCAATATTGTGGAATTTTCAATGAAAAATATATCAAATTAGCACAAAAATGTTGAAACTTTTGTTGAGAGGTGCAATTTACATTGTGGTCTAGTCTAAGTTTTATAATAAAAAAAATGTACTGTACTTTTCTATCAAAAGTCTTGACATGTTCTGACATTTGGATGACAAATACTTAACCTAAAAGTTTGATTTGATAACTTTTATCCAAAAGCCCAATTTAGAATTTTTACACCGGGGCCTATTCTAAATTTTATAATAAAAAAATGTACCGTAAGTTTTGACAAAATTTATTGTAATCGTTTAACACAAAATGGGAAAAAACATTAATTTACTGTGAATTTTGAGGTTAACTTTGACAGATGTCCAGTAAGGTAAATAAATGGAAAAAAACATATATTTAGTTATATATTACTTTTTCGTGTATGTACCTCACAAAACGATTACAAAAAAAGACCTTACCGGATAAGCGCTGAATTTGGAATTGCATCTCTAGTGGCAGAAATACCGAACTGAACTCTGAAGTCATTTTTGGGTTTATTTATGTATTATTTATTATTAATTCTTTGTGTTTTCTTTTGGTGTAGCTTAAGTGCATTTTATTTTAAAAAACTATCAAATCCAACAAAACTTCTAACCTAACTACCTAACTCTAAATATGCTATTGGTTTCAAAATGAAGTAGGACACTGGCCAACTACTATGATTCAAAAATGTTAGTTTTTTTTTCTAGTGTAAATGTGACTTTATCGGTCAAATAACCATGGGTAGAGATATTTTAGCCGAAATGAAATGTAGATATTACAATGGGAAAATTAAAGTGTCCTAGTTCATTTTGAAACCAATAGTACCTGGAAATTCTTTTAATATACATAAAATTACATTTCTGTCATTTAAAATTGCTTCCGATGGCATGAGCCTTGTTCGTTTGTCAAAAATAAGTGATATTAAAGCGCGCGAAAACTAATTTGGATCGCGAATATGCATCATAAGCGTAACATCACGCAAAAATATTTTGCTAGAATCGATTAGAATAATGGCAAAATGTTTGAAAAACTGTAAGACAGTGTTCGTTTCATAAAAGTAATCAAATTGCTAGGAATCGATTTAATTTTAAACTTGAAGGACAATATCAATCAAGAGAATCAAGGTTAAAATATAAACTTAATATACCGCGCCAATGAAGTGTCGCAAGATTATTTGAGGTTAAAATTGACAGTAACTGCAGGCAACTTAACGGAATAATTCCCTGTTTACTAAACACTTCAAAATAACTTGTCATACTTTATACTTATCATGTTTATAGATTAGGTACTTTGCCTCATTTTCAAATTAATATTTAAAGTAATAACTTTGTTTATTAAGGGTATAATCAAAAAATAAACAGTTTTGCTATTATCAACACCCCATGAATACACATAAAGGAAAGTGAATATAGACCACAGACAATAAATTGAAATTGACCTTGCATAGCGTATATTTCATACATTTTGTTTACAAGCTAACAATGTCGAAGACGAGGTGTGGTCAAGAGTAAAGAAGGAAGTAGCTATAGGCAACTATAGGGAATATGGTGGACGTAAGTAAGGTTAGTTACACCATAAGCGCAATGCTATGCTGGAGGGAAAGGTCACAGAATATCGTAAGTCAACATGCAGTCGTTAGTGGACGAAAAAATGTAAATAAATGAGTTCTGTGTCATTAATGAATTTCTTTTTTAATAAAAAAAATAAATGTCAAAATCCTATCTTGCCCTCCCCTTGGGGTGCCCATGTTATTTTCACATAGATTTTTCAAGAAAAAAATTTAGGTTGCCTTATCTGAAAAATTCCCTTTTGATGTGTTTATATTGACTATCACTTATTAAAATTCTTATCTTTAGATTTAAATTTTCACAGAAATTATAAATTTACTTATTTTTCTATTTTCAGATTTTGCAGCAACTTACAATGTGGTTCAAGTCATTTTGATGACATTGCGCTGCATATATTAGTACGACTAAACGAGGGACGTATTATTGTAAAGTGCCAACAGTTTGGAACTTGGCAAGACGGGTATATTTATGACAATACTGACATCTTTAGAGGACAACAATTTGAAATTCTTGTAATTTGTGAATTGACAGTATTTAAGGTAAAACAATTTTCTTATTAAATTTATTTTAGTTTTAAATAAATATATCATTTGCATATTAATCTTCTTTCATACAAAACTTATACAATAAACCAGCTGTACAAATCATAATAATAACACTAAAACTAACAATCATTATTATTAATGTAATATTTAGTGGTATTCTTTCTGGTGGTGGAGGTGGTGTTATAATAGTATCTTCACTAAACATTCTACCATATATTCCAAACGTTAAAAGCAATTCTTGAGGCGCATTTGTGGTCATAATAATTTTAGTTTTCGTACCATTGTTAATATCTGTTTCACAATAATCATATTCTGATATCGGTTGTAAATCATGTCTTAAAGTAGCTGGTTGTTCATATGTATCATCTGTTTTATCAACTACAGTTGTAATTTGAATGCTTTCAAATTTTACAGAATTTAAAGAAGTATTCATTTTAAGTCCGCATGTTTCAGTGTCGCTTTCATTTAAACATGCTAATAATGCACATGTACGAATACCACCAAGAATATTACTACCATATCTGCTCAACCCTTTAAATATAGCTAACCTGAAAATATAAAAGAATTAATAAAAGTAGAAAACATTCTACAAAATTTATTACATGTAAGTGTAATTCGATTCTAATCTAGATGATTTATCTACAGTGACGTTAAACGTACAACAAAATTCTTTTTCGCCCACACAAACTTGTGTTAACGTTCTTGGGCCTTTAGCTAAAGGTTCAAACGTATATTCACTAATATTTTCACGAGTTATAGGAAAATTATCGATATCATTCAACTGTTCATGAGCGCTCCTTTTTTTTCTCAGTGTGCGTGAGTTATTTTTGTTATCATCAATCGGATTCTAAAGAAATTTATGTCAATTTTTAAAATTGCATTGTTTTATACTATTACCACACATGTACTCGCAGGAATTGGCTCTTCAATAATTGGAACTTCTTCGATGATTATTTTAGTTTGTTTACTAGCAGTTATGTATGATTCTGCAATCGTCCCATCAGCTAAGAATACACCACTACCACCATCTTGTTTCCATGGTTCTTGTAAACCAGCAGCAAGGAAATTTATCCCATTCGTTTTGACATAACCGTGTTGTACACTTAATGCTAATAAAATTTGTTAATCATCATCCACATAAGAACTAGAAATTTGTAATAAATTACCTTGTAAAAATGGCGTTTCTGAATACCAGGCCGTAGGGAAAATTATATCGGTAACATTTGGAAGGCTCAATATATCTAAGGCTGGATATTTGAATAAAATATCAAAACACGTTAAAATACCAAAGGTTACACCAAAATCAGTTTCAAACGTAACTAATTCAGTTCCTGGTTTAAGGAATGATTCTTCAGATAAATGTATCTTGCGATATCTGAAAATTTAAAATTAATTAATATTCATAGGAGTATCTAGATGAGGATATTTCCAGTTACTTTGCTATTACTTTTCCCAGCCTATCAAATACAACATTTGTGTTGAAAAATTCCATGTTGCCCGTTTCGTTGTTTTCAGCTTTTTCTAATAGATTAACTACTGTATATAAACTGTGTATTCGTGCTGCACACGAGATGTTTATTAATTGCTAGAAAGGAAAGCAAATAATTACTTTATTGGAGTAGCTAAGGTGTATTTTAAGTTTGTTGGTTAAAGTAGAAGTAATGCCGTCAAATTGATGGTAATTCGTAAAGCTATGGTTTTTTGTATGTATGATTGGGATTAATTCATTACGAAGTAATCACGATATTAATCTGAAGCCGTTGTGCTTGTACAGGGTGGGTCAAATTGGTTGCCTTATGTGATATCTGGTTTAGTATTAACGATAGTGAAAGATTGTTTTCATCATGTAATGTCTCATCAAAAGAATATAAAAGTTTCATGTTACAGGCATAATTTTTTTATTTTTGTGAAGTAATTGTGGTAGTTAGATTTGTTATTCTTCTTCAGATTTGTTAAGAATGTTTTAGTGCGTTTATTAGTATAATTGGTTAAGTAGTATTTTTTTGCATTGTGATCAGTGATAAAATTGTTTTTTATAAATTGGGGTTATGTTACTTAACCAGTTTTCTTTTAAATTTTTATAGTAATTAATAAAACTAGTAATTCCATTAAAATAATATGTAAAATAATGAAAAGAATTGCTGTAAAATTATAAATTCTTAATTTTTTCCTTATTTATTATTAAAAGATCATTCTGTTACTGAAATTTGCATTAATCGGTCCGAAGAAACATTTACAATTACAGATCATCAACTTACAAGTCCGCATGGTATTCTGTTTATTTTAATTACTGTCTCTCTAATTATTAAGATAATTATTGTATCAGCAATGAATTAATGGTAGCAAACCAAAACAATCTTGAAAAAAGATACCTAACCTCTTTATTTGTTCTTGCCAGATATTCTAATTTTACACTAAAACTTGCTTAATGTTTTCCAGTAACATAAATTAGATAAAACACAACTAATAGAAGTGATTGTGATCTGCTGTATCGGTTCATTTTAATGAATATCGCTTCAAAAATGAAAATTAACATGGTACGATTAACGGCTATATCTGCTTGAAAGTATGAAAGTTAGACACCCATTAAAAGAAATGTAAAGTATGTATTTAATAAATCTAATTATTAAATAAAATAATTTAAGCATAACAAGTTACCGATACATTTTGGCGCGATTGGGTTTAAAGTAAACATAATTTTAGGTTATAATACACATTAATAATAAACAACTTGCAGTTTACTCCAGAAATCTTTTTCTAATATGTGAGAATGTGCACATTTTTAAATTTGTTGTGTTTACGATTCAAAATGACTTGCATCATTCAAATTGGCATGTGACACTTCTAACCTTGATTCTTCATTTTTCACTCACTGGTTTGTTTTCGTTAATTTCAACGCTGACATTTTGAGCAGATATGAAATAAACTGCATTGAACTACACATAATCACACAGAAACCAATCTTTTAATATTCTTACAGTAAGTTTAAAATGACACTACAGTAACCTCAAAATGAATGACAGCAAAAACTTGGAATTAACCTTCAATGTGACAGAAAGCTCTGACAACATTACAGATGAAAAATTTACTAGATTCGATCATCATCTGAATTGCTGCTCTTCAATAATAAATAGATCTTCTGTCTTGAGTCTTGACTCTTGAATGGTAATTTTCATTTTTGATATGGATATTATTTTCCATTAAAATAATTCTAATCGTGTTGATTGATAGCATACAAGTAAATGAAAATAAACAAAAAGTGAGGTTAAGGTGGTTTGTTTATATTAGAGTATTACTATCTTAACATAACCTGAATTACAACTCACCACAGAGAAATTTTCCATTTTTCTATCTTCGCATGGCACAAGCTCAAGCTCAGGATCAGGTACAAATGTGCTATATTCTTCCAAGTTTGATACATTTTGATACACTACCTCATACATTGTTTCTATATCAGTTAGGCCATATTCAGGAAATACAATTATATCTGCTAACTATAATTAAAACACAACATTTTATTTTAAATTTTTAAGTGTGTTTCTTTAATTAGAACTTGTTAAAATGTCAAGTGTTTAAAAATAATCAAAATTGATCGTGAATACTTTTTTAAATTAGATAATAAATACATACATCTCTAGATGCATTACGCATTAATTGGAGATACTGCTCTAAATTTGCAGATAGAATCTCTTTAGCATATTTACCATCTATGTGTGCATAATCTACAACTGCAGCCATATATGAATTCTGAAAATGAAAAAAAGTGAATTATTTTAAAATAAAAAAATTATAAATTGAAAAAAGAAAAATCGAGATCCAATCAAATTTTCAATTTATTTTTCATGTTTTCATATTTTTGTGTAAAGATTAATAGATTTCTTAATTGTTATTGACAGGAAAAATGTGTTAAAAAGAGTTATTTTGGGATTTGCGACAGCATTAAAATCATTCTTGGATGAGATTTTAGCAACACACGTTTTTATTTAGGACAAAGAAAAAAGAGGAAAAAAAGATTAAAAATAACTTAAAACTAAAATAGAATATTTACCTCTGTATTGAAACATAATCCAAGACTACAAAGAAATATAATTGTAAAAAGAATTGTGTGCACTTTCTTCATTCCACTCTTTTTATTTTACCAAAAGAAAATCGAATTGAAAACTCAAGTAAAGTGTGCCGCTAAAAATATATATTAAAGCGTGCTTTACTAGTTTATTGGTGGGGGACAACTAGCACCTACCCACATCGATGCTATAATTAAAATTTTGTTGGGATTTCAGGATTTTACACATGTTTTGTTTATAGGTTAGATGAAAGTAGTATCTTCTTTTTAAGTAAAAATAGAATTATTTGAAATCTGTTTAGTTTTATTAATAAGAAAAATAATGTTTCATACGAATGATGAGTGAAAAAGGTCAGGTTTTAATTGAAAATTAAACCTTGAACTGTTTTGAACTAATGCAAAATAAATGATAAGATTTGTTTATTAAGTGTTGAAGTAAATCTTCAGAAGTTTTAAGTTATTTTTCTTTCTTTCCATACCTGTAAATATATAAATATCTGTTTAACAGTTTTGCTTAATTTCTCTCTAGAACAAAAATGAGGTAAAGTATTAGTTTGATAATTTATGCATTGCTTTTTATTAAAATTTACTATAAATTAATGCTGCGGAAAAAATTATATCAAAGTTGGAATCTAATGCATTTGCATTCTGTTTGTAAAATTTCTAGGAAATATTTACAGTGGTCTGCATTACAAACATGTAAGCAGAATTGGTTTACCTAATGTACTTATTAATATAATTAAGGTGGTTTGTGCAACGTAATAATATCTATTATTGTAGTCATAACTCATAAGCATGTGAAGTCAACTTGGTCAGTTACCATTATTTCTTTGTTTAAAAGCAATATGTCGGGAGATGATAGGACATCAGAAATAGGTGTATTTTGCTTAATAATCTTCTATCTGAAAATGCTTAGTTTTTGAGATACAGGGTACTAAAGTTTCACAAGAAAATTCTTGTTTTTTTTTTAAATATAATAATAATAGTACCGTGCCAATATCTTTGAAGGCAATTTAAATGCTGCTACTTAGAGAGACACTTTTGCAACAATTTATTAATGAACTTCATGATAACAAACTCCAAAATTATTTTTTTCAACAAGACTCTACCAGCATGTTTCGTGAGTTCTTTGATGACAGGTTAATAAGCAAGGAGCGCGATCTCCATCATGTTCTTGTGATCTAACCCGTTGGATTTTTTCTTTTTCCATATTTAAGAAATTCAGTGTTGAGAAGTCCAGTGCATACAATAGAAGATTCAGAAAAACAATATAATAAGAAAGTGTGAAGAGATAGACAATACAGTATTACTAATGTGTTTAACTTTTCATAAAAACGGACAACATGTCTGTTGTAACTTAAATCTTTGTTAATTTTAAAATCCGCAACACTATGAAATAAGCTGTAAAATATTAACATCATTACAAAGGCTTTTATTTATAAATAATGGAATTATTTCAAGCAATTTCAACACAACATTTAACATAACCTCTCATTGTCAGCATTCTCAATAGACCTATATTCATCTAGTCTAATCTTAACTTTTCCTAACTCAAAGTACCAACTAAGTTTAGTTATTGTTTGGTATGTACTGTATGATTTTATCTTGAGAGCTACAAGAAACCAAGTCAAAGATACCCACAGATTCTGAATTTCTTGTCTTTGATAGTTTCATGTTAATAAAAAAGCAAAACTAGAATGCCTTGATACTGTTTTATTATTATGTCATTTTTCTAATAATAGATAGAGTGTGGACACACTTGTCAAAGAAGAGAGACTAAAATATATGTCGGCTCTCTACCACAGCACAGAAACCTATCCGTAAAGTTTCTATACTGTGCTTTCTACTTGCAACCCCGATGAAGTCATCAATTTCTTTTTTAATGGCAACCTATTGGATATTAATGAAAAACATTATTTAGTTTAAGTATTTTCATTATAACGGAAGCGTCAAAATGCACGTAAAAAGAACATTTTAGGTTATACAGTAGTTGGGTTATTTAAGTTTTTACCAACATAAAGAAAAATAAACAAAACAGTGTTGTTAATAATTTAAACAAAATGTGTAGTGGGAAATTCATCAAATGTCCAACACAACCCCCCATTTTTTCTTACAGATTCTGATTCTTTTAAAAATTCTGGATTATGTCAGTGGCATAACTACAAGCTGATTTATTCCAGATAGAAAGAATATGCAATAAATAACAAACGAAACCAAGTAAACAATTTTAAATATCAAACACAGAAACAAAACAACAATTACATAAAAATATCAAACTACAAAACATTACAACTATCAAATTAAGTGTTCGAACTGGGATCAATGTACTTCTTTGACACGTTGCGAAGCATATCTGGAGTAATTGCTCGGATTCATTTCAGATCTTTTTTTTTCATTTCGATAGAATTTGGTTTATTAAAATAGATTTTACTTTTAAGGTAACCCTCAAAAACAAGTCTAAAGAAGTGAGATCAGGAGACGGAGCCGGCCCCTCAATTGCCCCTTGTCTCCCAATCCAGTGACCTGGAAACACTTCATTCAAATAATACACAACAGAAATACAATAATAGGGTGGTGCTCCATCATGCTGGTACCATAAATTAGTATTAGGAACATCGGGTTCTTCATTACCTGAATACAACTGAACTGGAGCAGGAACAAGATGGTCTCTCAGAAGTTCTAAATACTTGTCACTTGTTAAGATTCCTTCCATAAAATAGGGACCTAAAATTCCATTGCCAATAATGCCGGCCTAAACATTCAATTTTTTGGGATATTGAGTATGGGCCTCCATCGTCCAGTGTGGATTTTGGGGTGCCCAATAGCAACAATTTTGCTTGTTAACAAAACGTCACTTTGTCAGAAAAGATAATCCAGTTGACAAAATCAGGATCAGCATTACATCATTCCATCATTTTATCACAAAACTGAAGCCTGTGATCTGGATCATCTTCGTTTAGTTCTTGAGCTATCTGTAAACTCATCTTGCATGAATGCCATTTATGATTTTTTAAACACTTAACAACAGGCATTTGACTAACATTATTATTAGCAGCCAGCAATCGAGTAGTGTTGTGAAGATTCTCTTGCACTTCTAATGAAATATTTAATTCCACATTTTCTGGCACATTTAGGTGTTGTCAGGGATCACACTTTACATGCCCCCTTTCAGAAAACTTTCTTTCAATCTTGCTTACCATAGAGCGTGTTATGGGAGTCTGATCAGGAGATGTCATGTTGAATAAATTGCAGACTTCTTCGTGAGTGCATTGCCTACCTCTGTATCCCCTCATAATCGAATTTCAATTTTTTGTCTTTTGGTTAAATAACGCATCATTTTACATTAAATTCATAGATAACAACAACGCACAATGATAAAAAGGGAGAAAATTGGGTACCGTCGACAAATTGTCAACTACAAAATTCATTGTTTTATAATATTCATCAACTGTTTATTTACCTACTTTGAAGAGATTACTAATAACTAGACAACACAAAAGTTATTAATAAAGCGACATTTCTGAGACAGTACAATTGCCCTCCCTTCATGTCACGTTCCTAGCTACACCACTGACATAATTGTATGCTTGCTGTATGCAGGATATTTACGAGAATCAAAATCTGTAAAAAGAAACGGGGGTTGCCATTATAAAGAAATTGATGATGTCATCAGGGATAAAGAAAAAATGAAAATCATTCGAATAAATGCTCCATTAGGAAACAAGGTTGCCATATCTTGAGAATTTTGTCATCAGATTTACAAAGAATTCTTTATTTCAAGCATTCCACAGCTGGTGTTCGAACTGTAGAAGAAAATTTAAACTCTTGTAATTCTTGTAGTGCTTTTCATTCGATAATTTAATAATAATTTTCATTTAGCACTAATTTTAATACAAATACTTTTGTTTTAGATTGGAGTAAACGGCCAACATCTTTGTGAATTTCCTCATAAAGTACCTTACGAAAGAGTATCTCACATTCGAGTAGAAGGTGACGTATCTGTTGCTCAGATATCAGTTGAATCTCGGCCAACTACAAGCCCACCCATTAATAATTTGCATGCAATGGATTTTGCTCCTCCACCTTATCCAGGAGCTACAGCTCCTTCAGTAAATCCTCAAATTGGACCTCCATATCCCATTACCAGTGCACAACCACAGCCACAGCCGATGTATCCTGGTCAAACTGTACCTACTGTTGGTCAGTATCAGTACAATCCATTACTGCAGCCACCGCCACCACAGCCTCTTCCGGTTGGTGCAATTAATGCAACGCCTAGGGTTTATCAGCCACCATTCTGGTCACGATCGGTAAGTATTTTTATTTTTCTAAACTCTATATAGTTTGTAAGTAAATGAGGTTAAGATTACTGTGGTCAGTATATGCCTTAATGTTAATAAGGACTTTCTATTTATTTATAGTATAGAAGATATCCACAAAGTCGAACAATGGCTTTTATAGCACTCGGAATTTTCTGTGTGTTTGTAATCGTTTTCTTAATAATATTCTTCACAATAATCCACAAAGCATCCAAAGATTTTGAGGAATCTAATAAAAGATTTGAACAAAGACGACAAGAATTTAATAAGCAGTTTGGAAGTTGGTGAACTCGAACATTCAGATATGTGTATTATAGCCAATCTTATGCATTTAAAAATTATCATTTATTCATGTTTTAATCTTCTTACAAGCAAATATTATTAAATGAGACTAAATATTAACATCTAATTTGAATAGCTCTGTGTAACTCAAAATACAATAATTGGCCAGAGTCAAATCTCGATTGATTATCACTATGAATCTCTTCTAATTGCAGTCTCATTTTTATTTATTATGTTATTGAACAGCTCCTCGAAGGATGACCTATATTGTATTTGGTATCTTCTCTGTAGTTGCAGTAGCTGTCTTCCTCGTTCTGTTATTTTCGCAGTAGTATAAACATCATCAGGAACATAATTTCTTTATGTGCCTTCATGATGACTTATTTATTTAAGAATTATTGTTTTACCTAATAACTTTATGTATATGTGCATGTAATAATTTCTTATTTGATTTATCTTTGATGTTACTAATTCTTATGTTAAATACAATTTAATTTGTAGAAATCTCAACAATCTATAATTATGTAGAGTATATACTAATGTATTAATCTCAATTATTGTATGAACAAAATCAATTTAAGAAAGAAAAGGCCAAGAGCAATTTCTATCTTATGGCAGAATTAAATTATTAAGATTTTTTTTAAGTTTATTTTGCATCGATTTAAGTAACTTACATTCATACTAATGAATTTCTCTCATCATAAAAATATCACTTCAAAGGTGTTTTCAATTGCTTTATTATTGAAGGCTTATTAGTTAATTTTATCAACTCTGCATTTAGTAAGTACCTCTAACAGCTATTTTTGCTCGAGATCGTCTCTTATTTTTGTCGCTCAAATCTGGATGAATATTTGAGTGACAAGAACAAGAGACGATCCTAAGCAAAAATAGCTGTCAGAGGTACCTTACCGAATATGGGGCAAGTCGTAAGTATTAGCACTTATTTTAACAGCTTGCTTGGTCACAACATAACCTCAATTGCCAATATTGCTTTTCTTAGCTTTTAAAATATTTACTGTTGTAAATTTGGTTATTTACTTAAATTATACTAATTTTATTTTTTATTGTTTATCTAGAATGATAAAGAAGATTCATAGTCTTATTTATTTTATTCATACTTCCTTTGAGGAACACACTATCCTACTAATAACCTCAAATTTATTTGGTTGATGCATTTCAATATTGCAATACAAGTAGGCAAATGTTAACTATACCTTATCTCATTTCTATAATTGCAATCCATTTCAAATGTTTAGGGTTTTAGTTGCATGCACTGCTATACCCCAAACTTATTTATGTGTTGTGTCACTATTTCTAGTTACATATTTCTCACTAGAAAATCTGTCAAACGATTGTCATATGTCAAAATAGGGTTAAAATGTAGTATATTCGTTTTTATGTGCAAATCATTTTGATTATAATTAATATTGAAGTAATAAACACAAAAAATAAATTTTCATTCTAAATAATAAACAAACAACAAAAAGTAACTACTAAATGCAAACATTTTACCTTTTCTGAATGACAATCTAACCTCTGATTTTAAATAAAAACATAAATAACAAAACTGTCAACATATCTCAATGATAAATTCTAATGTTTAGAAGGTTTTGCTACCAACACAACAAGAAGTTAACAAGAATTATAGAAATTAGATATACTGTATGTATGGAAATATTTGACTTGAGTGATGTAGGACACATAAAAGATTTCTGAAAATTAAATAAAACAAATCAGTTGCTAATTATTTTGAATCATCTAATAACAATACCAATAATAATAAACTTTGTTCACTTTAGCAAGCAACTGTCAAGTTGACGTTTTCTCATTAGGAAATTTTATTTTTTATTGAGATGAATGAATAATTTAAATATCATGTTATTTAAAACTATGAGTAGTTTTACAAGCTTCTAATGCCACTGTTTCCACAATACTATTTTTATTTTGTTAAATCCTTTAAAATTATAAATGCACAAATTTCTGAAATTTAATTGTCAAATGCTGCATAACCTAAAACCATTTAGTAACTTTTTGAATCCTGATTAAGATATCTAGGACCGTACTAGCAAAAAATTGGATGATAAAAGAAGCATTTTTACTACTTACTACTTTACTACCAAACGCAATTTTTTTAAAAAATAATGTGGGATTATACATTTGAAAGCCAGTTTTTGACAAAAACGTAAAAAGAAATCCAGGTCTGTATTGAAAAAAATTAACCTGATGATGATATCTGAAATACAAAACGTCGTATTTAGAAAATGATTACACAATTTTAAAGAACGTAAAAAAGTGCTCTAATAACATGTTATTAGTTTTTAAATAAATTTGAAAACAAAGGCATAAGAAATTAAAAACGAATAATTATTATTTGGGTTTTTTCCGGATATCTCCGGAAGTATTCAAAATTTTTAAACAGCAAGTTGTTAGGCACATAAATGCGCAACTTTGCAATAATTTAAACAAATTCGTATCTCGTGCAGCTTTTGAGATCCCCATACAACTACTCGAATTTGTAACACCCGGTATATTTTGTAATGCAAAAACGTAAACTGTGTGGGTGTAATACTATATTGTAAAATCAATATCTTGCTATCTTGCTATTAAATTGTGAAACAATACTGTAAATTGTCCCAAGGCTAGCTGAAGAATGATTTGAAGCTTCTCCTTTTGTATGTTGTCCAAACTAAGAAGTTTTTTTGAATGGCTTCAAATTTTCTTCATGGCTTAAATGAAAATATACGGCCCTTATAACTATATTACATACTTTACAGGAACTTTTGCCATTTTTATTATTCCAACCGTGGAAACTTCTGTAGCCATCAAGTTTTATACTTGTACTTATAAATCTTCTTTTTAAAATTCGTAACTTTTAGTGTAGGTACTGTCCTTTACCCCATCTGGATCTTCTGCTTCTGTCTCTTTATCTGTGCCTCCTTTATCGTCTTCCTCATTCATGATTTTGTTTTTGTTCTTATCAATCTTTTTTTTTTTTATTACGTACAGCGTACAGTCCTTGTCCTGATCAGGAAACATCACAACATATTCAACATGTTCAGAATTTGTGCCTATGATTCATCTACGGAATTTGCAAATTTGAACATATTTCTCATAAGATATGTGTGATTGTAAATACTTACAAACAGCTATATTGTACCATAAGAGTTAACAATATAGACAGCCACCTTATTTATACAGGGTGTTTTTAAATACCATGGAATAAATATAAGGACGTTGCCCTACAATAAAAACTAGAAAGAAAACCTAGATAAAACTTTTTTTGAAAATGCTTTCTTATGGAGTTATGTCGCCTTAAAGTTTTGCTAAAAAAAGCAATTTTTTTAAATAACTCAGCAACAGTTTATGCTGTTGTAGCAAAATTTGGTATTTGTGCAGTATTTATCAAGACCTTTATTTGCACTTAATTTGTAGAAATGAATTTCTAGGGGATATAATTTTTGATGGGTCTTATCGTTATCGTACTTTCTGCTTTTATCTTCACAACTAAATATTTTATTATTTCCAGGATGTTTCTGTAACTATTTCCACTGGCTAACTTGTTCTTTTCTTATTTTCCACTTCTACTAACACTACATCTCCAATATTTATTTTGTCATGTTTTTTACATGTTCTGACTGCATCATTCATTCCAAAAGTTTTTAATGAATCTTTTACCTTTTGTAAGTATCTGAATCTCAATTTTAAAGATGTTCTGTTGATCTCATCCAACTCAGGAGTTTTGTTAGAAAACAAGCTTTCAAAAAAAATATGCTGGTGTTATGGGTAATATATTTCCGTTGGGATCTTTTGATAAATAAGTAGGGCATGAATTTATAGCGTAATCTAAATTAAAAACAATTAAAGTTTTTTTTCCTAAATTTCTTATGAGTAACTCCTTGATCATTTTTATAATTCTCTCCCACCATCCTCTCTACCAAGCCACAGTGGGCGGAATAAATCTTCACATTATTTTTTTCACAGAAGAAGATTTCAGAATTTCATTCCAATTTAATGCCCTTATTTGGTTATTGGCTCCAACATGATTTTTTTCATTATCGGAGTAGATTACTGTTGATCTTCTGCATAAAACAATGAATCAATAAACTGACTTTTGGGTTATCCTGTATTTTATCCAATCTCTTAGTCATTGAAATTAAACTTTTTTTAGTCAAGTCTTTATTTTCCAGTAAAACAGGATGGCATTCTGCCCAAGAAAGTTTTACTTCATTGATTCTAATTGTTTCATAAAATCTTTTCATGACGAGACCCTCAGATGCAACATTTGTTCCTTATCAAAATCGCATGCACTCATTATGGTCCTACCAAAGAATGTCTCTATTGCAACTAAACCTTCACTAATCTTTCTAATTTTCCTGTTACAAGTTTTCCATAGATATCTGTACCAACAATTAACTTATTTCACCTACAGACAAATAAGAATGTATTATTGTTTCATTTTTTATTTTGCTTAGCTTTAAGTTTCCTGCATGTTCTGATAAAAGATATGGTCACTGTGATGCAGAATCTAAGAGTGCCCTCACTGTACTGGTATCTGTTTTAAATGAAATCTTCACAATGACAGTTTGTAACAGAAGTATTACCTACTAAATAAAACATTTTCACATTTATTGTCATCTTTATTCCTACTTGGTGTTAATTTATTTTGTTTTCCAATAGTTTCTGCATCAGATTTGATTGCCAAGTCGTCACACATCATAGGGAAATGTTTTTAATTCAGTGGAAAGTGTAAGATACCCAAAACATGCGTTCTTATTTGAAATTATTTCTTTCTTTTGAGATAAACTGTACTTTAAATTAATTTCCTAAAAGTATTGTATGATGGAACTACCGTAGATTCTCACTGCTACATAAGCCTGTCTCCTAATATGAGAATCATATCTGTTGCAGTATATGTGTCTTTAGCACTTTGCGTTGGTACACAAACCACACATATTTCTTTTCTTTCCACCCCTAGTTCATAACTTACGACAATTAAAGGCACTGCAAACGCCCTCTGTTAAATGCTACTCAAACTAAATATTAATATTTTGTGATCAAGTTAAGAATATTAACAATGTGCATAACAATACGTTTTCAGAGAAACCAAAAAATAATAAATCAAGAAACTTGGTTTTATTCTTTTAGTGACGTAGATTAAGATACAACAACTATAACAACATTACAACACTTATGACACATTTAATTTTTGTTTCTAGTACCATGGTGATCGTAAACTAGTGTATATTGGATTTGGTATCTTTGGCGTAGTATCGCTACTATCTATCATAATATTCTTAGTTGTCTTCTTTACAATCATCTCACGAGCTTGATGAAGTCAAGAAAAGATACACAAGTTAATCAAAAACAGTTTTTCTAAATATTGAGGAATATTTGATTAATTTTGATCGTTATAAGTTAATCTATACAGTAAGACTAATTTAAGAAGTGACAGCTTATAAGTACTAACTATCATGGCAATCCCTGAAATGTTAACTATTAGACCTAGAACTTTAGCCAATCTTATGTCAGCTACATAGTCATGTTTCCAAGCTATGCATTAAGGAAACTTGAGTAAACAATGCTTGTATTAGTAAACTATACAATTATTGGACACTTAATCAAGTAAATGAGACCCAACAAGAAAATAAGTAGCATAAAGAAGGTAAATTAGAAAACTAATTTTTCCAAATGTCCAATAACTGTCCAGTTTACCACCCTATATTTCTTTAAATATTAGAGTGTACATACATTTTTTTAAAGCTACAAGCACTAATGCTATAGTCTTGCCATTAAAATACTAATCTAGTATCTCTTTTATTATAGTATGGATATCGTGGAAACCGAAAAATGGCATATATTGGCTTTGCTGTGTTTGCTGCATTTTCAATAGTCTGCTTAACTATATTCCTAATAGTGTTCTTCAAGGGTCAAAGGGAATTCGACGAAGTGAGAAAAAGGCAAGAAGAGTTCCACAAAAAGTATTTTGGTGATTAGACAAAGAATAAATCATTCTTTCACAAAGTAAACTTATAATAAAAACTTGCCAATTAGATTATCGGCTTGGCTTTCGACTTTTGCTTTTAGAAATTCTAATCGGCAAGCATATTTAAATAAGTTAAGCATTTTTTTTCGTTTTCTCATTAAAAACGACCAGTGCTTACAAAATGCATGTTTTTGTTATGAAACATTTTTAAAATTAGTGTCATAATGGTGAGAATTTAGATTTTGCAATGAACTTACTGTGCTTAATTTGTTTAATAAAAATGAATATGTTGATGAGGATTACATACTAACTTCTCACCACCACTTACACTAAATTGAAACAGTATTACAAATAGAGATGGTACAAATATTACATGGCTGCTACTTTTCACTGTGATTTCATTCTAAACTCTAGAAGGGTTTCGTTGACTGTACATAGCTACTTTAACAGTTAGTACTTGTAACTATACCTGTTACTGAAAAGTAGCAGTTTAGCCATCTCTCATTATAAACATGTAAGCAAACTTGGCATGCTTATTGTATTTGTTAGTGTAATAAAAGCGGCGTGTGCAATGTAATAATAGGTTTGTGCATTACTGTTGTGGTTATTGGACAGCTGTGACATCATTAAACAGTTTTAAACTGTCTAGAATCAGAAATGAGTTGTATTTGCTGTAATTTTATTTGATTAATTATTTGCAACTTTGCTGCATATCAGCCATTGCAGTTTCTAAGTTATGTTTATTGTGTAAATTCTTCTACACTTTCTTCAAAGGAGATGTAAGAATGGATAGTTCTGTACTAACTAATGAACAAACCTAATATTATTGATTTTCTTTGCTGTTACTCTGTGGAACTCCATATTAATAAATTTTAAAGATAAAAACACTATTGCACTTATAACCTCAAAATTATCACGCATTCGTCGCACAAATAAATTTGAGGTTATAATAGGAATAGTGTTTTTATTTTTATAATTATAAACTTAATATACAGCGTTCACAATGTTTATGGGTCGTATATGGCTGTGGCAGAATGATAGTTTGAGTATTGGCTTGTAGAATCCTATTGACACTTAATGTACTTTAAGTTTATGATTTTATGACAGTTTGACCTCACGGTGTTGCCTCCTTTTTTTTGTAAATCTGTAAATATAAATATAATAAATATAAGGAAAACTTGATCTTTTTTTAACAAAGCAAACGTTTATGCAAAATTTTTGATCGTGCAATGGCGCCAAGTACAGCCGCAGGTACGGCAATTTTCAAAAACAAAGAAAACAATTCCAACCTAACAAAATGAAAGCATGGCCTATTATGACCCATAAACACTGTGAATGATGTATAGTACTGTAGTGATAACATGTGAAGCCACCTCGATCAGTTACCATTATTCTTTTATTTAAAAGGAGGTTGGTGAACACTTCTGAGGAGAAGCTAATAAATATATGTAGGGTGATGGAAAAATGGCAGACTATATTAACACTGTGTTGTAGTAAAAGCTAGCATAAGTGAAATATGAAAACAAACATACAACAAAATCCAAATGTAAATTTGTAATAGGCCAATAAGAAAAAAATCAAAAAACAACTGTTATAAATGTTTACGATTTGGTCATTTCTATTCTATTTCAAAGTAACAAAAAAAAGAGACTAAACTAATAGTGAGTTTTTTTCAGTAACTATTCTAATCTTTGCTGCTTAAGAATCATTATTCAAATTTCAGCTGAAGGTTTATAGTCGCAGAACAGAAATCATTATTTTTCTTGATCCTTGTAAATGGAATGTACTGTATATGTTTTGTGATTTGGAAGAGCTATACATTGATAGAATCTGCAAGCAATTCTCTATTGAACTGTAGCCAAATTCAATTCAATGCTCATAAGAAAGAATGAACCTGATGATAGTTCTGAAAAACTGAAGCGTTGCTTCACAATTTAAATAGATTACGGATAGATTTTAAAAAGTGCCTCTTTACAGAGTTTAGAAATCATTAATAAGACGAAAGTTGTGGCCGAAAAACGAAAATCGAATAATCTCATTTTTTGAGATTAGATCGAATTTTGTATCTCTTTTAGTTTGAGAGATTCCAATGGTGAACCTCAAATTTGAATCGCTCTGTTTGAAATTGCAAAAGACCGGTATATTATGCTGTTCACGATCTTCTTGCGCATTTGGACAATTAGTTTTAGGTTAATTTTACATTTAGGTTAGAAATAACCATGACTGATAATTAAGAAAATATCTTTAAAACATACTTGATTTAAGATCATCACGTCACTATTTTTTTGTTTTGTTTGTAAAAACGATACTTTTGACAACATGGTTTATCTCTTTTTTGCACAGAAATTGTACAGCCAACCTTAACATAACTAAATATTATGGCAATTCTTAAGGCTCATTTACAACCACTTCGAAAGCAGCTTTATTTAGAGTCCAATTCTAAATTGTGCCAATGCATCAATTTTCGTTATTTACAATTCAAGAGAGTACAACTTCGAAAATGAATTTCTATGCAGTGCCATCTCTTAAAATATTATTATAAAGAGAGTTTTAATTTGCTAGCTTTCGTTATTACCGGCATAGCCTTTTGATATTGTTTGGGTTATGTTTATGATGGTGGTAGGATTGAATGTACTCAGTATCTTCTTGATTTGTGTTGGTCCCGTTTTATATTACCAATCTGGTATTGCCTCTTCAACACCAACACGCAAGCTAAATTACCTAATAAGTCAACTAACCACTGACGTAACCATAATTATAACCTACAAAAGCAAAAAGTATTTACTTTACCTTGACTTGTAACTAAAAATTTTTGTTTTTACTGCAACTGCAAAATTGATTTTTAGGTTCACAGCTTTTTACAAATATAAAATGTAATAAAGCCAATTTTACTACTTTTTAGGTTATGGCACTATTACAATCAAAAACAATCTCAGGTAAACTGCGCATGTATTACAACTGAATTTAATTAGAACTTCAAGTGGAAATTTGCAGTTTGCATGCTTAAATTTTGCCATCGAAGTCAAAGTTGAACCAAGTCAACAACGAATTTTTAATGTAAACATCTACCAGTGAGGCAATATACTTAACACGAAATTCAGACTTTGCAGTTGAAGTATGCCGTTAGTGAATTGATTGTAAATGTGCCTTTATGCAAAAAAGTCATGAACAGCATAATTATAATGATAGGAAAAGACTAGAGTCTCTAAATAATAAGTGAGTTTTTGACATAACTGACATACTAGTGTTGTTGCCACAAAATCAATGCAGACCTGTGTTATTATTTGTAGCTAGAGTTGCATTTTTTTTTTTAATTCTTTGGTTACTGAATAAAAAAACAAACAGATTCGTGACCTTGTAATATGGTTTGTCATTTTCACATCACCCTATATATTGTAATATTCACTTAAAGTTTCAAGCTCTCAGAAAGCAGGTATCTTACCCCCTTATTGTCTAAATTGTTAAAGTAATAATATCAGTATGCTTTCCTATACAAAGAAACTTGTTACTTCATGATAGATAATTGGAAGTTAACGATATCATTATGGTTTACAGAATAGAGGGCAGTTAGTGTAATGTTCACACTGCAGGAGTGCAATATAAGCTTTAAGAATTTGAGGTTATGTGATTCTGAAGTTGAAACAGCACTGTTGTTTGTTCTAACAAAAGTTAGTAGAATTTAACAACATAAAGCGTCAAAGTGCTTAAGAAAATACTAAAACAATTTATTAGATTGCTGGCCATAGCCCTGTTATATTAAGAATGGCAAAAACTGTTAGAAATTAAAATTAAAAATCATGTGAATTGTCATTTATGACAGAAGCATAACCTAGATCTTGAACAACTTGAATAGGAAAGGAAGGTTATGTTAACTGTTAATTTAAAACAAAATAAAATTTGAACTAAATCCTTATTGGAGAAAAACCATCGACCTTTGCTAATGGTTAGTATGGCTGGCCACTGCCATCTTTATTTACTGACAGGCCGTCAGGCTCAATTAATGATATCGTCAAAAGAGAGTAAATTATGTTATGATTTACATTGTATTTATACAATTTCTATTAAAAAAAGTTTTTTAGACTAATAATGCTTCAATTATTTTGTTTACTGATTAGATAAGTGTCTAACTAACTAACATATTTTCCAGCAAAAACAGCTGTTAACTGTACAGTGTTAATTTTAATTTTTGATAATTATTTGTTAAAATGAACTGATACAGCAGTTGCAACCACTTGTGTTAGTTGTGTTTTATCTAATTTATGCTTCTGCAAAGCATCGTGCAGAAGTTATTTCAATTTTAGTGTAAAATTAAAATATCTGAAATGAACAAATAAAGAGAGGTTAAGTGTTCTTATTCAAGACATTTCTGGCTTGTGTCACCATTAATTCACCATGTATGCAATAATTATGTTAATAGAAGGCAAAAATATGAGAGATAGTAATTAGAAACAAGCAGAATACCACTTGGACTTGTAAATTGATAATCTCTAATTGTAAGCTTTTCTTCAAACCGATTAATGCAAATTTCATTAATATTGTGATCTTTTTGAACAATTCTTCTTTTTAAAGCATCTCCCATAGGTGTTATTTATAAAAACTGAAAAGATGCAAACATAAACTACTGGGTTTAAGGAACAGCAAGTACACAACAATCTTTGGGCCTCAATTACTAATAAGGAAAAAAATAATTTATAATTTATAAAAATTCTTTTCATTATTTTACATATTATTTTACATATTATTTTAATGGAATTATTAGATTTATACGCCATTTACTATAAAAATCTAAAAGAAAACTGAATAAGTAACATAACCTCAATTTATAAAAAACAGTTTGATCGCTGCTCACAATGGAAAAACACTTAACCAATTATGTTAATAAAAACCATTCTTAACAAGTCTAACTACCTAGATTACTTTACAAAAATGAAAGAAATTATGCCTATAATGTAAAATTTTTACACTCTTTTGATGAGATGTCACATGATAAAAACAATTTCAGCCTGGCCATCGAGATGGCAATGTCTTGTACTGCAAAATAAACATAAATATTAACTTCAAATTATGAACACTAACGGCCATTTAAAAATTTAAAACATTGTAGTTCATTAAAGTTAAAGGTACTATTTTAGTAATACATAAGATTGGCTAAATGTAGAAATTGGGATTAGGTATATGTAAAAATATATTTTTGCTATTGGATATTTATTAAATAACCTCTTGCTATATCCATGTAATTTATAAATCAAATGTTAGGTGGTAAGACATAATTTTATGCACCAACTTAAATAAGTATGACCAAATATCATTTTGCTATTGGTAAGATAAATATCACTTATATCAATTCACGTTTACGAAAATTGAGTTGGGTCAACCTGCTAACATTGTTCTCTTTGTCTAGAAACTAACAAAAGAAAAGTATAAATATAGTTGGATATGGTTGGTATGGAGTACTTAATTTTCGTAAACGAAAAGAACTATAATATTTTGATTTCTAGTTAAAACTACACAATAGTTTCTGTAAGTGTATTTTAATTTTAGTTTAGTGTGGGGATACATTTTCTTTGTGTATTGTGAACACACTTTAAGATATGTCATTATGAAAATTTACAGAATGGGAAATATGCCTAAATTTTAATTTAATGAATGTTGGTATTTTTATATTGTCTGGAATGTGTTGATTGGAAGAAAATCATGAACCAATAATGCATATCCTCCACTGTTTTAAATGAAACATTTGCTAATGTGCCATTAAGTTTTTGGTATATACGTAATAATTTTATTAGAAGAAACTAAGAAATATTAAAATTTTATAGTGGATGTAATTCAAATGAAAATAAATGTGGCCTTTGAAATTTATTTTTTAAGTGTCCTTAAATCAGACTACTTAACAGGATAGGTGCTTAATATAGTTTTTATATTTTTATCTATAGTTAAATAGTTTTTATCTATTATTGTTTTTATTTTGACAATGATGAAATGTTTAATGGAACAATATAAAATGTACAGTGTACAAGAACTTTTTTTAACAGTAACATAAATTAATTAAAAACCAATGTTGCTGCCAGACATTCTTATACATTGTGATTAAGAATAAGAAACAATTGTAAAATATAATCGTAACATTTTAAATATTGTATATGAAGAATGACTGTAAATAGGAGCATATTCAGAAAAATAACAACATGACCAAGACTATTTTAGTATCTAAAATCTGACTGTTCAAGTAAATTTATAAGAGCACAACCATTAATTAATTCAGTGGTATAACTACAAAGATGCGTTGTTCTTTGCTCTAGATTTTTTTAAGAAATGATGTATTCGAATATTTTTTATGTTTTATATTATATACATTTTTTTAAATATTGTTATGCTTTTAAATGTTTTATATTTGTTACAAATATGCCTTAAATAAATGATAAAAGTATATAAAATGTGTATTTATTGAAAGTAATAAGTCTTTTAAAATCTGAAATTTACTTTCTCAATGTATAATCACAAAGGAAATAAATATGGGCGAAGGAACTACATTATCTTAAGATATGTCACTTTTACAGTTGTACTCCAAGTGCATCAAGAGGAAAGCAGGACAAATATAGATGGTACTGCTCTCTGAAACTTCTCATTATTGTGCCGAATTTTTTCTAATTCAAAGATTTATATCGTAGTATAATTGACAAATTTTTAGAATAATTATATGGGGTGTAACTACTCAATAGTTACAGCTCTGCACCATGACATTCTTCGATGAAAAATGGGCAACCTAGTCACATTACCCCTTATATCTTTGAAAGATATTGCAACATTGTGTTGGTGGATTTTTAAATAAAAAACGAATTTTATGAGCCATGAGCAATAAATTTTGATCATTCAAATATGACACAATGGTAAATGTCTTATTAATACACAGTTCGACATTTAAATTGAAATTTAAATGAATTTTTGTTAGGTATATAAGTATATTCAATACGGCCATGTTGGCCAAACTGTTGAGATCTGTCTGTCAATAGGTATAACCACAGTATAACCTTTAAGTGGAGAAAAGTTGAGCCAAGAAACGTTTTTGGAATATGTGGTTAATTAACAAAAGAAATTTATACAAGTAAATTGACTTGGTTTTATTTGAACAATTTCTCATGTGCGAAAACGCCAAAATTCATAATGGCTGTCGTGTGACGTCACTTGATATTTCCAGGGTTAACTAGATAAAAAGAATACTCAAACAAACATACTCAGTATAATCTTAAAACCTCCATAACCAGTTCTATAAAATATGTAAAAATAACACTAATCTTCCATAACATTTACACATTCATATTTTTTTATTCAACAAATTAAATTTTATCAAAACAAATAAAAACACTATAATATTTTAGACCTTTGAAAGCAAATGAAAGTGAGGTTATATAAATAAATATCCAACATCTACACACCATGATCGACACATAATCACCTAGCGGACTGCGTTAAACTAAAAGAATGTGTGTTGTGTGTTTTATGTGTTGTCAGTAGTTTATTAAATGCAATGAAAATTACGTTTTAATGTTTTTTTTTTGAGATCTATTATATGTTACTGCTGCTTTTAAAAGTAAATACAAAAAGAAACGTGCATATTCTCCATTGCGCTGAAGTAAACGCAGACATAATAATAATAAAGCGATTTCCAACTAGGGTAGGCCGTGACTGTACATCATGTTAGAACAGTATTTTAGACACGGCCAACCAAGTGACAGTTGCAAATAAAAAATTCAAATTTGATTATTGACAGAATTTAATAATAACGATAATTTATTATAATTTATTAACTCATTAAAAAAGCATACATTTTAGAATGTAACTTTGGAACAAAGATAAACGTCTAGTGGAAATATATTTTATCTGAGTGCATGGTTGATTCTCGGGAAAAAATATTCAGACGCCTTTCCAGTATTAACAGTCTACGATGTGCTGAAATATTTCATTGGATTATTCAGAGGAACGGGTAGTGTCGAACGAAAACCAGGAAGTGCTTGTCCCACAAGAAAGAAAATATCGTGGCAGTTTATGAAATTGTGACTAAAACTCTTCAGACTTCAAAGAATTCCCAGCAAACTAATATGGTTTATGGCACGTGCCTATTAATTTTAATAAATTAATCACTTTTCATAGTTGTCTGTCGATTTTCCACAGAGAGTACAGTTTTGTCAATGGTTTCTAAACTGCTTGCATAATGATGATTTGTTAGATAGACGTTTCTTCTCTGACGAAGCCTGGTTCTACCTTTCTAATTATGTCAACTCACAAACTATACCAACATGGTTAGCAGAGAATCCACATGTTTATGTTGAAGCTACATAAGGACCGTCTGACACAGTGTTAAATTTGACGTCAAAATTGGCCACAATGTCATCATTGAAATCTGACATCGTTGCATACAGCACATTTAACGTTAAAACCGCATTTAAAAATTTGACAAAGAAATATTTAGAACACGTTTTTACACGCAGAATTAACACGATTTTTAAAACATGTTTTAAATATTTCTTTGTCAAATTTTTAAATGCAGTTTTGACGTCAAATGTGCTGTATGCAACGATGTCAGGTTTCAGTGACGAAATTGTGGCCAATTTTGACGTCAAATTTAACACCGTGTCAGACTGCCCTTATTGTAAAGTTTTGCTTACAAAATAATAAAATATTATAGTTTGTTCCACGACCAGATAAAGTAATAAAAACGCCCCTTGAATAGTGGGCGGTGTGAAAGACATTTCTTGATTGGTGAGTCAGCTTCACAGCGCAATTTCAAATTTGCGGGAAATCACTGAAATCAGTAGTTTTTTAATTAAGTGTAAAACGGGCTGCTGTTACCTAGCTCCTCCCATAATGATTTATTACTCTATCTGGTCGTGGGACATACTATAATGTTACTTTTTGCTTCGATGTTGTTGCTTTATGAGTTTTTATGGAAAAAAAATCAAGATTTTCGTGGTTGTACAACTTCACTTTTACATTACTTTATTTTCTTGTGTGCAATCAACCATTCACAAATTAAAATTGTAAAATGACATTTTATTTATACCAATTATTGGTATATTGTAAATGTTGGCTACAGAAGTAGAGAGCATTTTGCGAAGTTAAACAAGACGGAAGTTTCTTTGCTTAATTACTTAAATAAGTAGAGAGTAGAATGAATAGTATTTTTAATTTTAATGGTGTTTAGGTTTTAAAATTTAATACACTAAAATACCAAAATACTGCACTGCACAGATGAATTTTTCAAGAATCTCATGAATACAGACCTGATTTCAGTTGTTTTACAAACTTTCACCGAAAGAGAGCGTTGCGTTTTGTTTATGTTTTAAAATAGTCAAGGACGTCACTATTATGTAGCCAAGGCCGACGTGTTGCGTAGTTATGTTATAACTTATACATGTGAATTATTAGGAAAGGGATAGCAGACTTTAATTTTTTTCATTTATATTATTAGTATTATACTCGACGTTTATAAAAACCATTGTGTGCTGCCTTTACCTATGTTTTTCAGAAAAACCAATTATTAACCTGGTAAGTCATGAAATACTATTTGAAAATACAGCATTCATTATAATACCTAGGTTTGTAATTAAGAATTATAATTACGTATGTAGTTTTGGAAAATATTCTGCATAATAAGACCAGAAAGATGTTTTCGTATCATTTGGATTGGAGTATTTATAAAGATTAATGGAACCTTGTTATTAAACCTGAGTGTAATAATCTGGTTATTCTCAAAGTTATTATGGAGCTTAAACTGATGGATTTATAGATTTCCATAATGTGATTTCTTATATAAGGAATTTTTAAAAATAGTTGTTTTATTATTAATTATGCCTACCTAAGCACAATATTATAAGTTTAGAATGAGATACTCTTTTTAACCCGAAAGAGTTTGAATGATTCTTCATTTGATTTAAATATCTACTTAAAAACAGACACAGTCTGTTCCAAATCTATCTGAATGATAACCATAAAAGTCTGTACAAAAACAGGCTTGTCAAAATTATGTCGAGGTAGTGCATATTTCATTAATGACCGATTTCTTTGATGATTCTGCATTTGGATAGTTTTGGAATGAAGTATATAATTAATGTATATGATAGATCTCACTTTGCATGTTTTGAATTTTAAAAAGTTTAAATAACAAAGCACCTAGATACAATAAATTATTATAAACAAAATTAAATACAGTAAACAATACCATTTAGCAAGCTCTTGAAGAATACATATTAATGTAATTATGTTGCACAAGGCAGATTAAATTGGTTGCCCTTGTGCGATATCAGATGTCTGGCTGCATTCGTAGCAGAAAACAGTTTTCGTGGAAAAAAAAGCTACTTTTTTTTATCCTGAAGTCAAATGTGAAAACATAATTTGAAACCTGAATATCATGCTTTTGAAATATTGGGAGAAAATGATCTTTTTCTAAAAATAATGTTTTTCTTTGAGGACAGTTTGATATTCATGGCTGACATTGAACTTCATAATCTTTTTCCAGTAATAAAATGTTAACATTATGTTACTAATACAATAATGTTATTTATAATATTTCAATAGGGATGTAGCACAATACAGTGACTTGTCACTGTGGCGCCATCTGTGGGAAAAACGTAGTTTTTGGTGAATGAATTAAAGTCGATATGATCTAGTTAAAATTTTAACAATCATTTCTAAAGGTTAGAGTGACTGCAAGGTTGTTAAAACCAAATGTTTTTTAATTATACCAGGGTGGCTCGTTATATTTGAAGATGTTTTACATGAAAAATCAAATAACGACGAAACTGTTTGGTTTAAACCTTAATAAAGCATATTGTTGTAATCAGCAGCAGACGAGAAGTAAGAAAATAAGGAAATGCACAAAGTTTTTCATTTAAGAAAAACTTGAGCTTTTATTGGACACCCTGTGTAATAAAAAATAATTTTAGAAAGTGAAGACGATTGTTCTGTACAACTTTTCCCAGTAACAGTTTTCAATATTCCTATACAAATAACGAAGCCATCTTCCGAGCATGGACCGTTGTATACAGCTCAGATTTATGGTTCACCACTGGATCTCGGAAGCTATAATAGATACAAAGTTAGTTAAAGCAGCAAAGAAAAGGTTGTGGAGAATTTACTTCCAAACAGAAAAAAAATCATTTTGACAATCTTCTTTGTTTTATTTTGGTGGCAAAACGTAAACGCAATTTTTTTTATAGAAGGCCTACTTGATTTTCGAATTCTTGAAATGCACATTTTAAGTAGTAACAACGAAATTTAACAAATAACTATGCCATGTTATTACAAATTAAATTTCTGGTAAAAAAATGTCTGTAAAGTTTCTAGATAAACCTTGCTCACTTTATCAAGCAACTGTCAAGTCGACGGTTAGTATTATGCACCAGTTCTTATTAGGAAATTTCATTTAACAATGAACAATTTATTAATAATAACTGTTATACACTACATACAGATTTTCTATACGGGATGTGGGTCAAGTCGAATCTGATTACAGGAAAGACTATTTTGAGTAAAAAAGTTCCGAGCTACAGGAATTTAATTTTCTTATCAAGTGATCTATGGAAACAAAATAATGCGTCTGTAATTAATCCATTCGGATAGTTAGATTGTCATTTTTGTTTTTACTTTTGACAAGCTGTCAAACTGCAATTTATTGGTTAAATTAATTTGAAATTGAGAACGGACGCTTACAATAGAACAAAAATTAAATTAAATTAAAAAATTGTTAATTAGATAAAAATAATTATATTTGAAAAAAAAACACAAATAGTATTTCCATCTAAATTTGATACTGCAACTACTATTAGTAGTTCTTATGTACATGATCTGAACCGCATAAGCTATGGACACAGTATAAAACCTTACGGAATCAGTACGTTCACTGAGATAAAAATTTTGTTACGTGTTTTTCCACGCGTGGTGACTGCGCACTGAACAAAATTCAGTAAACAGTGACGTACAATTGTTGTGTTGAATCTTGCAAAAACTGCACTAACGCTTCGTACTCCTATGCCAGCTGCGCGTGCTGACAATGTGCAGTAAAAATTTTGGACACAAAGATCAAAGCCGCCGACAAGTGAAACTACTGATTCTGTAAGGTTGTATACTGTGCTATGGACAAGTTTTTTTACACACCAGATATAGACATAACATGTTGCAATGTAAATCTTTTTTAATTTAATTTAATTTTAGTATTATTGGTTAGTACTTGTTTATTTCATAGGTTAGTTTACTCATAGGGCTTCCACAAGCTGTGATGCATAAGAAAAAGTGAGTGAATTTAGCAAATAAAGTGTGAAATAGTAAATAACTAAGCAGAGCTTTAGATGGAACGAAAAAGGTGCTACTACTCCAGTGTTGCCAGGTGTAAAAAATTTTTCTCTTCACCCGTCTAACAAAAATGTCGCCAATAACGGTACGAAAATCTTCAACTTCAAAAATTTTTGAAATAATGCTTGTGTCCACGAGCTGTAATCCCGCTGACGCGCTACCAGCAGTGGTGATTAGGTGCTCTTAGTAAACGAGTGCTGCCAACCGTCCAGCAATTTTATGTCATCATTTCATCAATGCGATAACTTGCTGTTTGCTTGTGAACACGAGTCATCTTTTATGCTGTAGATGCAAATCATCAACTTACAGATGGCGTAAAACTTCGTCAAAATGTATCGAAATATTGGAGGAAAGGGCGATTATAGCTGTAGCCAACGTTGCCAAAGCTGGCATAAATTTCCAAATCTGAAGAATTATAATATTTATTGTTGTTTTCTATGATATGTTTCACTGTTGTAGCGACAGTGTGATCACCCTCACGACGATGGAGTTTTCCTCCAAGGTCCGTAAATAATAGCATATTGCGAAAGGTAGATCGTTTTAAACGTTCGGTCACACATGCCGACTAATACCAAGAAATACGCACCTTCAAGACGTATTCAAAACTATTGTCACTGCAATCAATGTTTAACAATTTTTTGATTTCCAACATAAATTGTCATAAAATAATGAAAATAGCATTACCTACGTTAATCTAACCGTAATCTTTTCGATCACAAATGGCTGCTAATAGGAAGACCTACCTTTCACAGCACACCAGTATTATTTAAGGACCTTGGTTTTTCTTCAATATGTGTCCGGGAAAGTATGTAACAAATGGAAACATTTTGTTTATCAATTTTTCAAAAAACTTGTTGATTTATAAAATTCTATACTTACTCAAAAACTTCCAAAACGGAAATAAAGTTTTGTTTATTATCAACAGCAATAAAACAAACTGGAAAAACGTTATTTTTCCATTAAAAAACGACTAAGTTCAAGATTTTCAATTTAGCCCCACTTTTTCTAAAATCTTCACTAATTTTCCTACCAACTTCAGAAATCCTCTGCAGTAGTCACAACTTATCTTCAATTTTTATTTTGTACCTTCTCGTAGAGCCCTGCACGGGCGGACTGGAGACAAACTTGACATGACCCGAAAAAAACCGGTAACTTCTTGATCGGCCTGAACAGCCTAAGAAGCCCGAGAGGTTCGAACCGCCCGACAGAGAAGCCCCAGAAGCCGAGAAGTTCAAAAGATCCGACAAGCTCGAGAAATCAAAACTGCCCGATAGACCTGAAGGGCTGACAAGTCCAAAAGGCCTGACAAGCCCGAACAGTTCTACAGACTCGAGAAGTCCAAAAGGCCCGACAAACCCGTATGACTTGAAGGGCCAAGAAGTCCAAAAGGCCTGACAGCCTGAAAAGCCACAACGGTCCGACAGGCTCGAGCGGCCCTACAGACTCGAGCGGCCCTACAGACTCGAGAAGTCCGAAGGGCCGGGGAGTCCAAAAGATCCGATAGGTCCGACAGGCTCGACAAGACCGAACGGCCAGATTAACAAGACGTAGGCCCGAAAAGCCCGATACATTTTTAAACTGAGGTTCGGTCCGGCCCGAACCCAAGCTTCGACCTGGGCTGCGTAAAGGTCCGACTAGAAAACCCGGCCCGTGCAGGTTTTTTTTTTCTGTTAAGATACTCTATTTTAGTGGATTATAAAAATAGCCAAAATTCGTTTCCCACTGTTTATAAAGTTTTGTTTTTCATTTATTGCATTCATCTATTATGTAGTTTGCTGGAGAAATTTCTGCAAATGGTTAAGAAATACATAGATACAATTTAGTAAATGGCTTTATTGCTTTTCAAAATATTCGCCCTTGTTATCAATACACTTTTGCATACGTTCAAACCAGTTGCCGGAGCATTTTTTACAATCTGAAGCTGGTACCTCAGAAGCCATTTGCCTAAATGCTTCAACGGCTGCTTCAGGCGAAGAATAACGCTCACCACACATCTTGTTTTTGATTGTTGGGAACAGAAAAGTCATTTGGTGCTAGATCAGGCGAATATGGACAATGCGACTTCAATTTCACTTTTTTACTGGCTAAAAAGTCGTCAGTTTCTGAAGCCGTGTGGAGACTTGCATTGTCATGGTAAAGAATGATGCGCTGGTTTGGATTGTTTTTTTGTTTTATTTTATCGATGACTTCCAGCAAACAAATTGTTGTGTACCAATCAGCGTTCACAGTTCTTCGATCCTCTAAAGCTATGGTTGCCACATGTCCAGAAATACGGAATAAACAAGCGTTCATTTGCTGACTTGCAACACTGCATTAACGAACAACTTTTGTGGGTTTTGATTCGCCTCAAAATATTCACACAGTGGATTGTTTACCGGCTCGTACGAGTATATTTAACTTTCGTCACCAATAACAATGTCGTATACTAAATTTGAATAACCTTGGTTGAATTTCTTTGGCATTTATTTGCACTAATTCACACGAGTCTTCATTTGAGCTTCACTCAAATTATGTGGAATCCAGCAACTGCAAAGTTTCCCGTCCGTTTAAATGATCGTGTAAGATCGTGTGTGTTTTATGTCAATGGCCAAGGCGACTCCTATTTTACGGTATGTCACATGCCGATCTCACTCAATCATTTCTCGCATAGCGTCAACGTTAGTGGCAACAACAGAAGTAGATGGACGACCTTCAAGAAATTCATCACTGAGAAAAGAACGTTCACGCTGGAACTCAGCAAATCAATTTTAAACGATTCTATTCGATGAGACTTCCTCACCAAAAGCTGCATTAAGCGGTTTTTTTTAAAACCCATATCAATATAACTTTCATTATCAGTCCAAAGTTTTACAGGTTACAGTTCGTCATTTAGAGAATTTTTTCCAAGTTTAAATTCCCAAAACCAATAAGTTACAGTTGATAATGTTGGGGCATAGTCACTGGAGGCAATTTTGAATTTTCGAAACTTTGATCTTACCTTTTTGTAGTCATACAAAATCATAGCTTGAAAAAAGTTTTCTCAATTTTCATTGTACGTGAGAGCAACAAAACCCCAAGTCAAAGATACCCATGGATTTTAAATTTCTTGTTTTTGATAGTTTCATATTAGTAAAAAAGTAAAACAAAAGCTGTTAAAATAATAAAGTGACATTTAAATTTTTTTAGGTTATTTTTAAGTGATAATTCATAATTCTAATAATTTTATAAAACTTTGTGAATTTAACAATAAATTTTCATTTAGAATTTTATTCTTGTAATGGCATCAAGAATGAAAATGGTGAATGGGAATATTCAATAGTCAAAATGATTGTGATATTTAAAAGTTGAATGTTTGAGTTCATAATTTACGGATTACTCTGAGACAATCTTTTAAAATTCCAAGGGTATCTTTAATTTAGTTTTTTTGTTGCTCTCACGGTAGTAAACACAGAACTTTACCACAACTAGGTCTTTATTTAATATTGTGACTCGTTTTTCGAATCGGTACACCTGCAAAAATTGGTAATGCTATTACAGGTAGAAATGAACTAAATTAATTAACATTGAATAATTAAAATGACATCTGTCAAAGTCATATTGAGGTTATGGAAAACAATTTCCATGTAAATTTTTAGTTGGCATGTTAACATCTATCTTTCATTACCAATTTAAGTATGGTTAATTTACTATCAACTTAAAAGCAATAGTCACAGTATTAAATGAACACTTGATATAAATAACATCAGGGAAATAAACTATCAATTCATGGGATGAGCAATTATTTATTATTATATGGAACATTTTCTCATAAAATCACAAATGCCCAACTTTTTAACTTTCAGACGCTACATAACCTAAAACCATTTAGTACCTAAAATTTTGTAACTAAATTCCAAGTGCACTTGAACAAAATTACATTAAATGACTAAATGTGTGCCACTAAAAAATATTCAGAAATCTTGATATCCACAGCTTTATTATTAGAAAAGAATAATTTTTTGCTAATATTTTGAAAGTAGCGAATAGTCACAAAAACTTTTTCATTATGCCAGATGTCGCATAACTCTGTACATTCACTTCCAAGTTCTGATAAAACGTTTACCAATTAAAAGTTTATTTTTTAGTAATCAAAGTAAATGGATAAACACATTTCTGAATTTTCTTACAGGGTATTTTACATTTACATCTAAATAGAGGAGAAGATTTATTCTACAAACACCAATCAGTTATTCATAAAAAATGAGTTCTGCTCCCCCTTATCCAGAGACTACGGTTCCTCTAACAAATCCTCAAACTGTACCCTTCAATAGTGGACCACAACCAGTGTATCCTAATCAAAATGTACCTGGTCAATACAGCCCATTGCTGAAACAAGGGGCACCACCGCAATCTCTCCCTCCTGGTGCTGTTAATGCAATGCCTAGAACATATCAACAGCCATTCTGGGCACGTCCAGTAAGTATTATTTTATACAGTTTGTATTATTTGAGATGCATAGATTACTAAAATTAAAGTTAAAAATGTATTCAGAATATAATTGTATTAAAAATTATAAATGAACATACAGAAATATTAAAAAAAAATTCACGTGACCGCAAACGCTATTGTTATTGGTGTGACATCATTTGATATTATATTTTGTGTTTCTGTCATCTACAAATTGTCATTGTTGTGTAAGGTTATGTCATTATGTCAATTCTTTATTTTAATTGCTTTCTATTTGTTTTTCACAGATTTTATGTAAGTTCTATCGTATAAATATATCGTTTTGCTTTAATAACAAACGGAACAGTTCATTTCTTCAAAGATATTTTTGAACTTTTAGCTTCAAATTTCATATTTTAAATTGTTAACCTCCAATTGTTAAAACGTGTAGTTTCAAAAGCGCTACCAACATTATAAATAAACAATTTGAAAGCACTAAATCAGCGTTTCCCAAATGATGGGTCGCGACCCGGTACCGGGTTACTAAAAAATGCCGGGTCGCCTCGCGACCGCCCTTTCGATATCACGTCACCAGTTCTGTTTTAGCTACTCCTACCACACGCACCCAGTCTGACCATTTGTTCAGTCAGTTTGGGCTTAGCGTAAAGCCGGAGAGTACGTATTTTGCGTATACTGATAATGTTTAATTTGACAATGAATAAGTGGGTAATATAGCAAAGTACGAGTTCTAAAAGTGGCACAAATAGACACTCGACTAATCTGCAGCCGGGTACAAGTTCTGAGAGCGGAACTAATAGACAGTCGAGTAACGTCTAAACAGAATCAGGCACGAGTGGTACTCAAAAACGTCCTATCGATGCTCAGTCTATTACTTTCACAAAAAAGAAGGATTCCTGAACCCGACAATATTTTGAAGATTACTTAAAATTTGGTTTCATCTAGGGTGCCGATGACAAGCCATTAGGTGTTATTTGTTATGCAGCACTTTCAAATGAGTCTATGAAACCTTCAAAGTTGAAGAGGCATTTAGAATTGAAACACTCTGAATACAGCCAATAGATTTCCAAGGATTAAAGCTGTAGCTCCAGACTGTGTGTGGGTACATTGTAACATCCGTAGAAAGGCCGTAAAAATGCCATTGCTTCTAACTGAAACTATGCAACAGAGTAAAATTTATAAACTTTATAAAATCTCGTCCACTGAACTCAAGAATATTCTCTCCTTTATATGAAGAAATGGGAACTGCCATAAACATCTTGTTTTACACTGCGAAGTGCGGTGGCTATCAAGCGGAAACGTTTTAAAATGACTAATCGAATTGAAGGAAGAAGTTTTAATGTTCTTAGAACAACATCCCCCAACGTCTAGGGATGTAATATTTCAATTTCAAGACAGTTTTCTTGATGTCATGTGGTTAGTCAAGGTAGCCTATCTTTGTAATATTTTTGATTTCTTGAACAATTTGAATCTGACATTACAAGGTACCAATGTAAGTGTATTTAAAGTGCAAGAGAAGGTAGAATCTGCAACAAAAAAACTCAATTTGTGGTCACGCCGTGTGGAAGCGGGAAATTACAAAGCTTTCATAAAGCTAACAGTACTACAAAAAGAGTATAACATGAGTACATTGCCACGTGAGATTTCTGCTGCTAAGAAGGAACATCTGCTAGTACTGGACTCGAATCTGAAGGAATATTACCCCCCCCCCCCTCCATCCACAGTAACAAAGCATGGATAAGGAATCCATTTACAGTACGTCCGGGACAGAACTTCCAGATTCAGATACTGAGTATATAATTGAACTGTCGTGTGACAGGGCACTCAAAGACATATTTGATAAAATGCCACTGATGGGATTTTGGCTATCTTGTCGTCAAGAATCCTCGGTTTTAGCAAAAAAAGCGATAAGAGTTTTTAATGCCTTTTTTTGAGGTAGGGTTTTCAACACTGATTTTCGTAAAAAATAAATATAGGAACCGATTAGAAGTTGAATCGGACTTGAGGATAAAGTTAACATCTTTTCCTCCAAACCTGGAATTTTTAGTTGACAACAAACAGTTGCATACTTCTCATTAATAAATTATTTGGTCTTAATTTGATTTTATTAAACATTTTTAAGAGTTAATATTTCTTTATTAAAATATTATAAAACCAACTATAATAGACATATAAACTTGTTTTATTTTACTCATACGCTAAAATACGCAAATAAGTTTGTAGTGGGTCACGAAGGAGAAGCATAAAAATAACTGGGCCACGAAAAAAAAAAGTTTGGGAAACGCTGCACTAGATCATCAAAACATAAATTAAAACAAACTGTAATCGTTTTTAGAATCTTGTGAAAAATTAGTATTATTTTTACATAAGGTGTCAGTGATAATTACAGAATTTAGGTTTCAAATTTATATTGAATATTCTTTTATTTTCTTTATCTAGTTAACCCTGGAAATATCGAGTGACGTCACACAACGGCCATTATTAATTTCTCCGTTTTCACGCGTGTAAGAAAATCATTTGAATTTCAATATTTATTCTCTTGTAGAATCAAGATGGTTTATAATTAATTTTTTTATTTTTCCATGTTTAAAAATAAATCATTTACTTTTTGTTTATAGTATGGAGGTGATCGAAAAATGGTATATATTATAGTTGGCATTGTCGCTGTGGTGGTGATACTGTTTCTAGTAGTTTTCTTAGTTGTCTTCTTCACAGTCTTCAATAAAGCTTCATCGGAGTTTGATGAAGCACAGAAGAGCCACGATGAGTTTGTCAGGAAAAATTTTCCTGATCACCGATGGTGAAAAGATTATTAATACCCATCTTGGTTGTCACAAGCTTACCTTTAAATTAATATTGACGCTTATATGTGTACTAATCATCTTAAAAATGCTGATCGTTACAAAAATTGAAAGTTTAGCCAATTGTAACTTTAAATTACTATTTTTCTAAATTTGTTTACATATCTAAAGTCTACATCAGATTTATAGGTACACATTATCTATACTTGGTGTATACACTGATGGATGGTTCAGTAGAATGTTAGTATAAGAGGTGTGTGCTACATAGAAAAAAACCCTTTCATTAGCCAAACTTTCAAAAAATCTTTTATTTTTAATTTTAATTTGTTATTCTCACTAAGGTTTATTCTGAATTCCCATTTGAGTTGCTGTTTAGCTTATGACCACTTTTAATCAGATGGAATTATTATACAAGCTTCCATATTGTGCCTTTAAGAACCTACTATAGTACATGTAATTTCTCACAGAAAAGGGTATATGCATGACTTTTAAATAAGTTGTAAAGTAATGAATTTTGACTGTTTTAAAATGTTTTGCGATTCATACATTATTAGAGTTATAGCCCAAGAAAAAATTATTTGTGCTTCTTATTTTTCCTGAATTCAGATCAGATTTGTTATTTAAGGACTGCATAAGACTTGCCTACTTTTGTTTCACTGGGTCATATTCTGACCTTGTTAAATTAAAGCTCTGCCATCTTTATTTACTAACAGGCCTTCAAACTCCAATTAATGATGTCATCAAAAGAGGGTAGATTATGATTTACATGATACAGCAGTTGTAACCAATTGTGTTAGTTGTGTTTTATCTAATTTGTGTTTCTGGAAAACATCGTTCAGAATATGTTTCAAGTTTTAGTGTAAAATTAAAATGTCAAAAAAGAACAAATAAAGAGAGGTTAGGTGTCTTTTTTCAAGAACAGAAACAGAAATTAAAAGATATATCTTCACCTTAAAAATTCTGGCATTCCTTATCTGTAGTGATCCCTGTAGTAGAATCATAGCTTTTTGCATTTGCAAAAAAAAATTTTTAAACTTATTTTACTTTAGCAAGCAACTATACTTTATGTCATTTCTATAATTCCAATCTATTTTAAATGTTGCATGTACTGTTACAGCCCAAACTTATTTATGTTGGTGTCACTATTTCTAGTTACACATTTCAGTGTTGCCAACAATGGCGCTTAAAAATTGTTTAAGTTTAAATCTGTTTGACTTTAAAATATAATAACTATTATTATTTTTATTACATCTCAGCAATACAAGTTCTACATGGAATCTTAATATATGTGCAATTTGAACTGGTATTCGACGGTAGTGCCCTCTAGTAAACGAACTGAGAATATAGGTGATGTTGTTTAAATGGAAATTTTACCGAGATTTAAATTGGTGCTTAATATGGCGCTCAGAAGCCGCTATTTGGCGCTTTGACGGAACGAAACTGGCGCTTCTATAAAAAATATTGGCAACACTGTTTCTCACTAGAAAATCTTTTGTCAAACGAATGTCATATGTCAAAATAGGGTTAAAATGCAGTAAATTCGTTTTTATGTGCAAATCATTTGAATTACAATTAATACTGAAGTAATAAACACAAAATATAAATTTTTATTCCAATTAATAAACAAACAACAAAAGGTAACTCTACAAAATGCAAACATTTACCTTTTCTGAATGACAATCTAACCTCTGATTTTAAATAAAGACATAAATAACAATACTGTCAACATTCCTCAATGAAAAATTCCAGTGTTTAGTAGGTTTTGTTATCAACACAACAAAAATTTAATAGGAATTATAGAAATGAGATAAACTATATTAAGTTGAGAGTTGGTTGGTACTACGTCACAGAGGATAGGGATACAGAGAATTCACTTCAATCTAAAGGCCTATGGGAGCATTTCAAAGTTTCAATTGTCACGTGGTATCCCTTCGCACATGCGCTGTTTTTTTTTAACAACTGTTCAACTAGAAAAAATGTAAACAGGGCCGCATTCAGGACATTTAGAAAGTTTAGATTATTTACACAAATAATGATAGTCTTAAAAAACATTAATAACAAACAACACCCACACTAAACTGTAAAAATTAACAATATGTTACACCACAAATCATAAAAAACTTTAAAGATTGTCTATAAACCAAGTGCCAATATTTGGAAACGGAGAAATAAAATAACATAAAATAATTGCGCTCGAGCTAGTTTACTTCTGCAGTGTGCGCAGAGCAGACAAGATTTCAGTACCTCTATGCACAAACAAGAAAAGGATAGAACATCGTCGAAGTTTCTATTAAGAGTGAATTCTCTGTATCCCTCTGTGTACTACGTGCACCAATTCTTATTAGAAAATTTTATTTTTTATTGAGATTAATGAATAATTTAACTGTCATTTTATTTAAAATTTATTAGTTTTATAAGTTGGTTCCCACCATTTCTCAGTACTATCTATTTAAAATTTTTATTTTGTTAAAAAGTCATATTTTTTATTTATTTCCTCTTAAAATCATAAATATACAACTTTCTGAAATTTAATTGACGAATACTACAGAACCTAAAACCATTTACTAACTTGACATTCACAGCTGCTTACATTAATGAATAGGGTTTAAACTCTGTAAAGCAAATAACGTCCCATCAAAAAATAACTTAATTTGTGAAACCTATGAAATAAAAGATTTATGCTGGTAATTACAAATTATATACAAAACAACTATACTAAATTATGTCAACGTGACAAATACATAAATAAGTAAATCACTGATGTAAGTCTTTCATTTCATAGGTTACTTTTTCATGGCACATTAATAAATCTGAAATTTGAATTTATGAATACACAAATTGTCTTTATCAGCCATAATTTACTTATCTTATTATTTTATTAAATAGAATATTTGTCTTTCTAGTACAAAGTGTGATCACTAAAGTTAAAAAATGCCAGAATTCTTATGTTATATTATATATGTTATATTATATACAATTAATATACAGGGCATTCCTGAGAATAACTGACAAACGTTGACAACAGAAGTGATTTCACCCAACTTACCTACATCTCTCTTTGTTTAAGAGATACTGGGTGTCAAAGTTTTAAATGCCTGGGATGCAACTCAAGATGTTGTTGTAAGGCATCTACTAAGTTGAGTTAAATTGCTTTTGTCCCCCAAATCTGCTGATGCTGTTTGTTAGTTGTTTCTAAGGTCACCCTTGTTGTTTTATCATAATCATATTTGTTGTTTTAGAATTCATTTTCTGTCATTACCATGCTATTCTAGATGGTTGCTTAATTATTGTGTGATATGGCTAAGATTCAGAGTATTTTTAAAATGAGAACAAAACACTATTAACTATTTAAACTTGTAAACTAATAATTACAGTGATGTAAGCTGAATAGTGTATTAGATACAGATATTTTATGCATTTATACTGCCTATTTTATGTATAGCTGTTAATTTCCTTTTGCATTTGCAATGAAACAGTACAGCTGTATAGAAGAAAAAAAATGAATTAATACAAGATGTGTTGTTCTCATTAAAATTGCTCTTTATATATATTTTTATATCGAATTACTTACTTGAATATTTTATACGCTTTACACATTACATATAATATATATTTTTTAAAAATATTGTTACGCTTTAAATGTTTTATATATTTATGAAAATATACCTTAAAAATAAACAAAATGAGAAATAATTATGTAATAATTTTTTTGATTTCTTTTCTAACATGTACAGTGTGAAATTCTTTTTTATTATGGCCACACTGTAAGAAGATGTATCATAATCAGACGTTCTGATGGTGGAGACTATGAGTAATTGTGCATAGAGAGCACAACTAACTGTAACTCAAAGATAAGTTGACAAGAGTTGACATTAATAATAACTGTTTTCGTTAAATAAATGTGTTCGTTTAGAAGTTAAAACACTAACAAAATGTATTTATAAACTGAAAGTCCTCAGTGCATGTTGTTTTATCTGTATAAAAAAGGAGCAAAAACACATGCAGATAGCAGCATGAGTGAAGTGAGTTAGTAATATTAAGATGAATAATTGCTTAGCGTATGCGCATTGGTATTGAATACTTAGCAGGTTTATCATAAACTGGTCTCCCAGGTTAGCAAGTCTGATCATTATGGAATAGTGCAGAACTATATTGGTCTGAAAGCATGCTTATATAAGATTGATGTTTGCCTTTTATCGAAATGAATTTGATCAACTTTTTCCTTCTGCGGTGGCGTACATTATGAAAAGGTAAGTTTATTCTGTAACAGTTAATCGCTAAACCTCACCTTTTCAAATCGACTCTTTTATGTTTCTATTTCATTTCTTTTCTTCTGTATATTCCATTTTTTTTTAATAAAACACATTATTATTATTATTTGTTTTATTTTGTATTGATTTATTCTTGGGACAGAAAACTTATGGCCAGACTAACCAGATACAAAATTGTATCCGGTAAAACAAGACTACTGTTACTCAGTATAGATTTGTATTATTTATTTATTTATCTTTGCTTAAAGGCTAATCAATACAAACACTGTTTTAGCAGCATTGACCATTATTACATTGATAATGCTAACTATTAAGTAGTTAATAGACCAATTTTTCTGTAAAATGGAGTTGTTTTTAAAATGAATATTTTAAATATGTCAATGTATTGGCATAAATTTATTACAATCTAAAAAGATTAATATTGTCTGGCAAAAATCACCAATATTAAGAAAAAAGAAGGAAAGATTTAAACATAGTACAGGAATATGTCGTGTGTTTACAACCATGTTAACATTGTTGACCTAATTTCTTTAATTTTAGATAGCAGCTGTCATTATCTAACCTTGCTCAAAATAAAACTGTTGTTATCCAAAATTTAAAAATTAATGGCAACATTTTAAATTTAGATACAGGAAAGCTGTACTTCTGATGTAAAAGTCAGTTATACTCATAAATTGTTAGATTGTTTTGTGTTCAGTGCAGAGTTGCATCTACAATGCTACCTAATGAAAAGTATGGATTTAATCGTCTTCAAACATAGCCCTACAAATAGAAATAATGTTGATAAATATTGTCAATATTTTAACAGCTATTGATCCAACAAGAAGTAAAAGCAATGAAGATATTAGATAAAAAGACACTTTTAAGCGTTTTATACAAAGAGTTTTTCTTATCATTAGTGATTTCAAGACCAAAATGACATTCAGAAAGTTCTCATATTTGCAGAATTCGAAAAAATAAACAGAATCGAAATTTTCTAACTCTCTATGTTCTAGTGCATCAGAGAATTGGCAGCCTTGGCTTTGCGAGATATGTCAGAACGACAATAATTTTGAGGTTATAATTTACTGTCAATGTCACTAGTGCACTACTGTGACTATAAATTCGTTGTTTCTTACCAACCTAACGAAAAAAAAGTATAATGGGTTTTTTGTATAATATTTAAATTTATTCAATAATAATAAGAATAAAATGAAGAAAAAGAAACTACAGCGGTTTTAATTCAATTTATTTAGTTTATTGATTAGAAACTATCTTGTAGCTAATATCATTGTTTAAACATGCTGTAAATTATCTGCGATTAGTATGTTTCAAACATTTGTTTATTTAACATATACAGAACGTTTAAATATTTCTATGTTGAATGAGAATTTATCAGTTGTACTTATATAAACATTATTAACTAATAATAAGCATTTTATCGAATGGAACTTTCATATGAAAACTGTAAAAACACGCAACGTTTAAATTCAATGCGTGTAGTGAAACTATCCGATGAACGTATAAACCCATGCTGTTAGGGCTCACAGCTGATCATGACATACGAACTATCTTGACGTTTTACCATTAGTCGGGGCAAAGATTTTCGTCAACAAAGGTGTTAATAAGGTGTATTTTAATAGTTTACAGTAATGGCGAAATTGTCGGCAATGAATCCGATGGGTTATATTATGAACAGACAATATAACGAACGTGTAGTGATAAAAAATAAATTATTCAAGGAACGTCTGGCTCGAGCAAAGAATTTGTATAGGAAGGATCTCTTTGCCCATTATGGGTGTGTGAACGCCATCGAGTTTTCAGCTGAAGGGGAACTTCTCGTATCTGGTAAATATTGAAAGATTATTTCTAATAGATATTTGGGAAAAAATGGACTAGTGTGTGGTCACCTGTAATGTTTATTTTAAAGGAGACGAAAGGGACATAAATTAATACGTTGATGGCTTATCTTTAGAGACGGAAAGATTATTTATTTGTTTATTTTATCAATCGATGTTTATAATTTTATTTAAGAATTAGTAAATGGTTACACGGATCGAAAAGTTAGTATTGGATTCAAAATTTTGCATAGGTTATGCACAAAACCACAATAGATAAGGGGAAATTATTTTTCTTGGTTGCACATGCTAATTTTAATGAATATTCGATTTTTTCTGGAAAAAAACCCAATGCATTACTGAAAATCTTGTATAAAAAAATCTAGCTATAATAAGATCAGAACTTGATTTTTCCTTTCCAGCATGCAAGGTAATTAAAGTCGTTTTGTAACATGATATCTTTTTCTAATAAAGTAATTCGTGCTTGTAGTAGAGTTTCTTATTAAAAATTCCTGTATTAATTATGATATCACTATTTTACTAGGGGCTCATAGTTTGTAGTAATGATATGTTAATTATATTTTCATTTTAAGTGTTGAAAACGCTGTAAACGTATGTAATTTATTACTTTTTACAGAGGAACAGTGTATTATTCTGAGAATTAAGTGATCATTGCTTAAAAGTTTGTATAAATAGGTAGGTAGGACTCAATATTAGAAAAGAACGTTTAGATAATAATTATCACGCGAAATAGTTTCAGATTTCAGAATTTTTCAGGAGATACTTTATTGATATTATTTTAACTAAATAAAGGTAAATTTTGATTACCTAAAAGGGTAATCGGTTAAAAATTAACGGTTTATATCTTTGCAATTTTACGTCACCTATGGGACATTCACAAAAACTCAAAAATTGTTTTATGCCTTTCAAGTCAGTTGGCAGCAATTATTGAGTAAATTGTGCGTATGTGGTAAACCTGTTGGTGGAATTTCAAATGTCCGTTAATTTCAACAGAGATTTAAATATTATAATCAACTTTTATTGTTAAAAGAATGATGATATTGTGTATAAACTAGCAAAAATAAATTCCGAATACTGGCACTGTCACATATGCCACAAACATAAGTGTTACTATTAATTTTATTTTGTTTTTATTATAAATACAACTGCAAAAGATACTTTTATTTTGGTTTTATGTAATAAACAGAAAGAATCTTTTCTCTATACCTAATCCTTGTGTTTAACTTTTAGCCATATGATAATTATGTCAATACAAAACAACTGTTGACATTTATGACTTATGAGGTTATGTTATAGGAGAACGTGCGCGTGACGTAACCTTAACCTAGGTATACAACAAACCATCTGTCTTTTTCTTACTAATTATGAACAACGTTTTTCCTTCCTTATTAACTTTTAGGTTTTTTTAATTACTAACGCTTTAATTAATGAAGGATGAAAGATGTGGTTTGTAATTGATAAGAAAGAGACAGATATCACTTTATTTGTATGTTTACACCACTGATTTGATTTTATTTTGAAACAATTAGAACTGTCACGTAAAACAATTTTTTTTTATTGTTGAATATTAAAGTTCAGTTTATTGTTTTATAATTTGGAATAGATAATGCATGATTTGTGCCGCTAATTACAATCAGTATTAGAGTACCTTGATGATACAAATTTGACAGATAAATGTCAGGATAGAGTGAAGCCTCAGGATCAATTAATGATGTCATCAAAAGAGGGTAAATTATGATTGACATTGTATCTACAACAATCTTTATTTAAAAAAAACTATGTCTTTTTAGACTAATAATGCTTGAATTATCTTGTTTGCTAATTAGATTTATTAAATACATGTTTTACATTTGTTTTAATAAATGTCTAACTTCCATGTTTTCCAGCAGAAATAGCCATTAATCCTATCATGTTCATTTTCATGTTTGAGAAATTATTCATTAAAATGAACTGGTACAGCAGTTGTAACCACTTGTGTTTTATCTAATTTATGTTTCTAGAAAGTATCATGCAGAATATGTTTCAAGTTTTAGGGTAAAGTTAAAATATCTGAAATGAACAAATAAGGAGAGGTTAAGTGTCTTTTTTCAAGATAATTTTGGCTCCTGTCACTATTAATTCACTGTATATGCAATAATTACCTTATTAATAGAATAAAACATGAGAGAGATAGTAATTAAAACAAACAGAATATCCAGACTTCTAAGTTGACGACCTCTAATTGTAAACTTTTCTTCAAACCCATTAGTGCAAATGTCAGTTAATGTTATGGTCTGTTCAACGAATTTCTTCATTTTAAAGCATCTTCCTTAGCTGTTATTTATAAATACTGAAAAATGCAAGCATAAACTGGGTTTAAGAAGCAGCAAGGTATGCAACAACCTTTGGGCATCATTTAACAATAAAGAAAGAGAAAGATGAGAATTCTTAAATTACAAAAAATCTTTTCATCTACGACTCTTCAATAATATAGTAACCATACTCATAAAACACTAGTGAATTGTATGAATTTTATTCATTGGCGGTGTTTTGTTGGTTGCCTATTTATAGATATAAACAAAATAGAAATTGTTACAATCTCAAACTATTTATTGTTAGAAAAAAAAATTTGGACATCGTCTTCAGAGGATCCTTGTATTCCAGGTCTAAAACTCTCTATGTGAAGATTATTTACTTTCATTGACTTCTACATATTCAAGAATTTGGACATCGCCTCCCTCAGGGGAATCCACCTCCAAATCTTCCTCAGAAATGTTAGAATTGTAGATAAAACGTCGTATTTGACTCGCACATAATGGGCATTATGTGCTCATTGAATAATATACTATTATTATATTACATATTATTTTAATGTAATTATTAGTTTTATTAATTACTATAAAAATTTAAAAGAAAACCGAATCAGTAACATAACCTCAATTTACAAAAAAAAAGTTTTATTATTAATCACAATGAAAAAAAAACACTTAACCAATTATGCTAATAAATGCACTAAAACATTCTTAACGCATTCAAATTCAATAATAAATTTGACTACCAAGAGTCTTTCACAAAAATTTAAAAAAATATACCTATAACCTAAAATTTTTTTACACTCTTGATGACGTCACACGATAAAAGCAATTTCAATCTGACGGCCTGAACATCGAGACGCATTGGTTCCAGTCAGCATAGCAACTGTTGGCATGGATGAAGACGGCGTATCTTTAAACCACCTGAATAATAATTAATAAGAACTTTTCTAAAGTTTTTATATTAAATTACTGTTTACATTAAAAACAACAAACATAACATAACACTGATATTGCAAATAATTTAATATACATAACGTACTCTTATTGTACCGTAACGAGACTTCTGCAGCATGTGTTAATATTCATAACAACCGTTGCTAGGAAAGTTGTTTGGAACCATACTTAACAACTCTATAGAAAAAGAGAAGTATGGTATTCTTTTATTGCCCATACAAGGGAGTCAGATATGAATTAGAATTTACTGTAAATCTTGAGGTTAACTTTGACGAATTCCATAAACGAAAAAGTTTATTATATTTAGTTATGTAGGAGAAAATCATCAACCAACAAATGTCGCTAAATTTCATCAAAATTTATTGGAATGGCGGAAGAAAGGGTGGTTTTTATTATCAGCTACAACCAATGTTGCCAAAGCTGGCTATAAATTCGCAAATCTGGAGGTTTATAACATTTATAATTGTTTCTCACGATATGTTTCACTATTATGGCAACAGTGTGATTTCCTTGCAGTAGGTTTTTTCGATTTCCAGTAGAGGTCGCGGCGATACCAATACCAATTTTCCGGTTATTTGTGTCTTTTAGAAAACGAATACAAAAATATCACTTTTAAGATTTGTTACTCGACAAGTGTTCAATAGACCATGAGTTACTTTGATTTTGATACTTAGAAAATATTTCTTTTGTGAATCTAAAGCTCTGCGTTCCTTTCATGTTTTTCTAACCTAAAACACGTAATTTGACAAGCGTGTCCTCACTCTACTCTGATGTTGTGGTACAAATGTTGAGCATTAAGCATACAATTAAAATATTGTGAAAAGTGAAAATACTCGATTCAATTTGTGTTCGCAGGTGTAGACGTTTTAGAGTAAAAAACAGTACCTTTTCGCATGTGGTTACACGATACTAATGAACAAAATATATCTAGTTGACGAAACTTTTATTATTGTAAATAAACAACAAAAATAATAAAATTAATGTATTGAAATAGCGAAGTTAACAGTAAACATTCTAAAAGGTAGCACAAGAACAGTTACAGTCGTTTGAGATTGGGTGCGTTCAGAGGCTCCATGCAGTAAGCACTGTTTGTCAAAAGTTTAGCAAATCTACTCAGCAGGAATTATTTACTCTTGCTTGTTCGGCGATGGTACCTTATTGAGGTTATGTTTATGTTCTTGTGTCAAAACAACCAAAATGTTACAAAATTAATTAATTCATTCAGGGAGGATGAACTGTTGCAAAGAAATAGACTTGACTGCTGTCGTTTGTTAGGTTATGTGCTCGTTTGGTGATACACAGCTATCTTTAGTGTTCCCAGCTAGAAGGTTGAGATTTGGCAATGTGTGCATTGAGTCGATTTTGGTATAGCTAATTCCAACTTTGAAAGATTACTAACTGTATTAGATTAGAAAATACATTGCACGATATTAATTTTCCGATTTCTTTTTAAACATAACGGTGCAGTGTGAGATTTTTTTATGGACACACTGTAACAAGGTGTATCATCATGGAATATTGCAAAATTATATTTTGAGAAAATGCTCTACATATACATGATATAAGGTGTAACATTTCATTTTACATGCCATGTATGTTTTGCTATAAATAATTCGAAGTAGGTGTTTTTTTTAAAAAAAAACAAAGTTTGTTTTGGATTTGACATTTAAGAGAAAATATAATTTTTTTTTGAGAACTATTTGTGGTAAATAAAAGCCTTTGATTGGGAATAGCAACCCATCCGAAATAAATAGTTTCTTCGCCCTTTTGTAGTAATTGCGTAACTGGAAAATAGGACCTGTTCGTTACAGGTCCTCTCCTACCCTTTTCTTTCCTTTATTTTTCTTCGTTTGCCCCTTTGTCTACACTTTTCTATCCTCTCTGTTTTTGGATGAATGAAGCACTAATTTCTATGATGGTAATCCAAAAAAATGCAGTGATATCTAGACATTCCAGACGTCTACATGTTTTGGAAGGCGTTTTCACCAAGAAGGGTGAGACCTATCCTTTTTTATTAAGTGTCTGCTAGCGGTACACGAGAAAGCAAGACAATTTTGTTATACAGAAGATTTATTTGGTTATTTGTTTATTCAAGCTTCGTTTATAATATGATTGGAGAGATATGCTAAAGTGTGAACTAACATAATCACAGTTTTCTTATTTTAAATAGATAATTATTTTTGGTTATAATAGTTATTATAAATTAGAATCTAAATTTACTAATTTTTGCATGATTAATTCAATTTAACCCTATGTCGTTGTTGGTAATCGCCTACTTTGAAAAGTGAAATTTTGACATAACAACTAATTGTTTTTGAATTGATAGACCCCGCAAACACTAAGAATAATTTTTAATTTACAATTATTGTCATGCGCCTCCTTTACACTCTAAGAGCTCTTACGCGTGTATTAATGTTGCGTTAATGAACACTTATAATTTTCGTTATTACCCAACTTTGCGTAACTCTATCAACAATCCCAAAAAAAAGAAAATAATAACTTAAGGTCTTATCATATTTTCGGTGAGATTACCACCATACAGTATTAGTGTTTACACAACTTCAATGTCATTCTGTGACTATTGATTTGTTTATTTATTATTAAACCCCTCTAAGTTAAAACTGCTTGTTTATTTTGTTCTGGTGGATCACGACCATATCAAAATATCATAATTAGGTTCTCTGGCTTCTCCTATGGTAAGTATCTTTCTAAAATCATGAAGAAAAGCTAGATGGCGCCCAGAAAAAAAGCAACCATTTCTTTTAAATAACAATCGAACCCACCTCAAGCTCTCCGGCGAAAAGCAGCCGTCCGCTGTGCGATCTTCACCTAGGGTTGTAAAGAACATCTTCACTAAGTTAAACGTCGCAAAGGTTAATGTACGTCCTTTTATCAAGATGGATTTAGTCAACTTTTTTCAACTTTCTACTCCGGTCTAGATTATGAAGTGGTAAAGTTTATTCTGCAACAGATTCCAAGCCTACAACCGTTCATTATAATGGTAGGTACTATAATACTGAATTATCTACTACTTCTACTTAGATATAAAACATCTCACAAACATAATTATTTGAATAAAATCTAATAACATAAAGTCACTTTTTCTTCTACTTAATAAACACCAAAATAAATAGTGGGGGAATAGAGATACTTAAATGTAAAAAATAACTAACTGGATCTTAAACATTGTAAATCTGATAACTCTGCATTGTTTTTTCTAGAAGACTAAGGTTGCACTAACAATTGATCATTAAAATCTCAGTTTCTGGGAGGCCATGAAAAAACATCATGTCAGCTTATTTTATAAAATCAGCTGTCAAATTAAAAATAAAAAACCCTGAATTTGTGATCGAAGCAGATTGAAGTGAGGAACGAGAAAGTGATATTGGTTAATAAATCTAATTAATACAAAAAGCTGAAATGGGTGATAATAAGGTAAGTACTAAAATTGAATAATGAATTCATACATCAAACGACAAATGTAATTTAGCCTACTTTGTATGTGTACGATACAAATTTTTTTTTCACATTCTAAGCAAACCTTACTATAATAATTAATAAGAACGGTATGTTTAACAAAATTTATTATTTTTGTAGGGTTTAAATGAAACAAAAAGAAAACGATCAAAGAACTGTACTGAACTGGAAGTATGTTTTTTAATTGATGTTGTTGTAAAACACATTGGTATCGTTAAAAACAAACAATGAATGCAACTACATGGAAAGAAAAGGCACAAACATGGGAACAAATTGGTGAAGAATTTCCTGATAAAGCTGGGCAGAATTAATAAAACTACAAATGAAAGCTGCAGAAAAAGAAGTTGAAATTAGAAAATTACAATTTTTGACATTTATGGTGTATACTAACAGAAGTATTTCAATAAAAAATTATTTATAGGATGTTACTAATCAGCAAGCCTTTAATAGTATATTATTCAACGAGCACATAATACCCATTATGTGCGAGTCGAATACGACGTTTTATGTACGATTCTAACACTTCTGAGGAAGATCTGGAGATGGACTCCCCAGAGGGAGGCGATGTCCAAATTCTTGAATATGTAGAAGTCAATGAAAGTAAATAATCTTCGCAAAGAGAGTTTTAGACCTGGAGTACAAGGATCCTCTGAAGACGATGTCTAAATTTTTGACGGAAGTAAGTATTCACCCGTCATAAATAGGCAACCAACATTACAGGATCTGAAGCATTTTCGTGCAGCGGTAACTACGTTGGCTTTGAAGTTGTTTATTATTTCCACATTTCTTTGTTTGCCTATATTGTTGGGGGGAGGGTGAAAGTATCCCAACAGACTAGAGTAGGTTATTAAATGTTCTCCTCCAAAACAAAAGCGACGCGTTTCGGCGATTTTTGATAACTTTACTAATTAAAGAGTTATTCAAGGTGGGAAGTTTTAAAATGATCACCCTGTATAATTGTTGTGCGGGTGTATTTGGATTTTCCAATGGAGTTAAAAGGTACAGCTTATGAGGATATCCACTGACACCAAGTAAAATCATATTTCTAAATTGCCTTGTCTTACAACACAAAATGTAGCTATCATGGGCTGCACCAGGCCATCTTACTATTTTGTCATTGATTATATTATTTGCATTACATATGACTTGTACATTCAAGGAAAAAAAGCTTTTACGGTTTCTGAAGTTTTCAGCAATGTTTCTGTCTACAAAAATCTTTTACATTTGTCTTTTATTCTTAAAATAAAATATGAATCTTACCTGGTGATTATATTTTAATACGTACTTTGCTGTTCCTTATATGTTCTTGGCAAATAGATGTAGTTAAGATGTAATCTTGCAATACTCATTATTACTCTTTGGACAATTTTGCCAAATGTAGATTTATGGATTCCTCCAAAGTTTGCTGCAGTAATATAAAAGCTTCCGTCAGCCTGTCGAGCCTTTTAGACTTCTTGGCCCGTCGGGTCTATCGGGCCGTTTGGATCTCTCGAGCCATACGAGTCTATTGGGACTTTTGGATTTCTCGGCCCTTCGGACTTCTCTGATTTTAAGATATGTACGTGATAGTTTCACAAAATATTCTAATTCGTCACATGGCAAAAAACATCCATTAGGAATTTTAATTATTAAAAAAATTGATGTTAAAATGGACATAGAATCAAGACAACCAGCAATCTTGTGCAGTACTTTACATTTAACAAACGACAGACAATGTTTAATCAGTTTATTTAAATTAGAATATTTAACAATGTAATATGAATTGTAAAAATTTTAAAAATAAATGCACAATTCAAAATTACTTCCTTTTGATTTTTTTAGTCATATCAATTTGTTCTTCAACTTCCAATCGAATTTGCTCATTTGTTGTTTCAATTTTGACACAATAAATTGTGCTAATATGTGGTCATTATTAATGTTAGTAATAATGACCTTATGGTTATTATTTTCTATTTTATTAACGGGTTTTTAAGGTCTAAGTTGTAAATAAAATATGCTATTGATCCAAGCTTTTGTTTTTAATTTAAAACTTCTTCAGGGATAGATTTTTATAAGATAAAACTTAATTAATTATTTAATACCTAATTATAATTCTGTGTACACATATACAATTTCAAACAAATTCTTTTACAATCAAAATATTTTTACATCAAAAATTTTATTTTATATTATTGGTGCTTTAATGATTTCAGAATCCTCTGATTTTTCTTTCTTGCGTTTAGTCTCTTCTGATCTTTTAACCGAAAGTGGAGTGAGCCTTTTGCTTTTATTGCTGCTATTTGTACTTTCATTAGGGGATTCTAGAAGGCCAGTTTTAGTATTTGCATAGTAGACACCTGGAGCTACTTCAGTGTCTACTTTGATTATCATTTTTAAAAATCATAATAAGTTATCTACAAACATAGTAAAATGTACCCTTAAGCATATCATTTAATAGTCATCTGCAATAACAGATAATTAGCAAGTCTATTTCTGGCCATGGCTCAACACGGTTTAGAATAAACGTTAGGTCTTCATGATATCATAACTTCGGGTGGTACATCTAAAATGTTATGTTAAATGCTGTACATTCTATACTATAGTGTAGAATTATTACACTTACCTCATCTTTCCCTGTGACAGTTCCTGAGCTATCTTTATATTTCCTAATATTTCTGTGTATGACACAGAGTTATTTTATATTGAAACTAATATTTTATTTCTGATATTAAAATTTAGTCATACTTACCATTTGACAGTTGTATTATTATATAATTTATTTTTCATTTTGAGGTTAACATTTGTCAGTAATAAAGCCATTGGTATCATAGGAAATTTTAATAAAAATGTTTATTTGTATTTGCTAACAAAACGTATGTATGGAACAGGGTTACTCATGTTGGGAAGTGGGGCATCTTCTGGAAGATTTAATGGGCCTCTGTTGCAAATTCACTATCCTGATAATTCACCTAGACAAATGGGTTTAACATTTTTTTAATCATTATCATCACAATAAAAAATGTCTTACATCTACCACTAGATTGTCCATTTGTATGACAATATAAACTTTTTACCTTTACAAATAATATAAATTAACGCATTGTTAACCTTAATATTCTAAAAATACCAAAGAAAAATGTGTTTGATGTGACAGTTGTCAAACCAATTCTTTCAAAACAAAGTCGGTGGCGTAAACATACAAAAGATATGATTTATCTTATACCAATATGAGCAACTAAAAAGTCCTTGTGGTTAGTTTTAAAGCTTTCGAACAGAGTATACAAAAATGTTTTTAATGTAAGTTGTCATCATTCAAAAACATGAAAATACCAGTGGCGGCTCGTGAATTTCAAGACAGGTGAAGCGTTTTGCATTGAAATCTTAGAAATGAACAAAAATTTAACAAGATAAAAGGTGCTTGTCTCATCCCAAAATCAGTAAAATACCTACAACAATGAAAAATTTAACCTTTTGTAGACGAGATTTATTCTTCGATCTTTCAAGGCAGCAAACTTGTTGATGACATCATCATAAAATGGTTAAATCCTTTTTCAATAGATTTTCTTCCTAAATGTAAAAGTCTTGCCTGCGCCATTGAATTGCGTAAGTATAATTTGATTCTTTTCAAGCGCGAGAAACTTCTTTCTACTAACGAACTTGTTGATGGTATGGTAAGAATCAGACAAAATAATTTATGAGCTTCTTTAAATATTTGTTTATTGTCGTGCAACAAAAGCATTACTTCCTGGAGGTTCCTGCTTCTATATTGCTGATCAGAATATATAAGGTCTAATTCGTTTTTCAGTCTTTGCATGTCCGTAGTACTAAATAAACCGAAATATGTTTGTTTCAAATTATGAAGTTTTTCCGTTCGAAATAATTTAGAATATTCATCAAACTTAGAAACGTCAGCAAGAGAAATGAATAACAATTTATCCATGTCTTGAAATCTAGTGTCTATTTGCATCAAAATGGTATCTAAGATTTCAGAAAATATTTAGCAGCTTATAACTTTCGAATATTTGTTCGTCAGACAAGGCACCTCCAACTTGCCTTCTTTGATTAATATGTGTGTTTATCACAGCTTCATTAAATATTGTCTTACATTCAGTTTCGTTTCTTTTTAACTGAAATTTTGCTTGGATAATCTTAAATGACGTAAAAACTGAAAACACTAAAAAATGCAACGTATAACCGATGCTATCCACCGCATCTGAAAGCTGTATACTTTAGTGAATCGCTGTTCGTTTTCTTTAAAAACCCTTCTGGCTCGGCCAATATCGGCGGTGTTTGTACTGCATACGACCGCATAGGAAGTCTGTTGCCATGGCAATGCGTCTTTCTTGTTGAAACGTTCGCCTAGAATTTTCATATCGCTTCAACTTAATGTTAAGCTTAGTGCAAGTGTCCTTATGCTTTGCATTCGTGTTGGTCCATAACAGGGGCAGGTAGAACGCCTGTGATATTGTGTTTTGAGTACCTCATGCTAATTGCATTGCTCTCGTGACTAATTTTATTCAAGATTTTACTATTTTACACTAAGAAACAAAATTACTTAAGTAATTAAATATTAGAAATTATTGAAAGAAAAAAATAGGTGAATCGGTGCTTCACTTGCTTCACCCCAGTAGCCGCCACTGGAAAATATAACCAAAGAAAATTCCAAATTTGTAATGAAATCTGTTAAGATAAATCGGATGTTTCATTACAAGCCTTTAGTGATAAAGCGATCCCTGATATTTTATATTAGAAAACGCTTGAGGTTGCTTTTTAGCGAAGTCTGAATAAGACGAATTTACTCTGTATTTCCGTTAACGTTTATTATCGCTCGCGAAGTGATGACATCTGAAGAACGCATAAGTAGGTTCTTGACGATTAGTGAAATTTCATCCCAAAACAAACATAATAATAATATACTGCTTTGATAGGAATTAAATACGGTTTTTTATCTGCAACTGAAGGTTGAAAACACTAATCAGTCTAATTATAGATTTCAGTACGAATACAGATTCTGTATATTTTATTTATTTTTTATTTAATAGGAATCCGTTTATTAAAAACGGATCCGTAAAAAATAAACGGACCGTTTAATTTTATTTGTTATTCTGATTTGGATTCGTTTAGAACATCCGTAGTAATCGATTGATTTATTTTAGCAAATAATACGTTCATAATCATAAAACATATAAAAGTATGATAAAAACGATATACTCATCGTCAAATTATAAGTATGATAATGGCGTGCATATACGTATACGTATGTAGGTGCCCCGACAAATTTAGAAAATGGAGCGTTTTGGCAAATCAATATATAGGGTGTATCAAAACTATTCCGATTTCGAGCAGATCATGATCGCGCTGAAGATTTTACAGATTTCTATTATTAGCGAGGTTATTAGCCATCAGTCTAATCCCTTTTATTTAATTTCATATTTCTGTATATGAGAACCGTTAAAACAAAACCTTATTAATGGTTATTTATACACCAAAGGATTAAAGTGAGATGTTAATCCCAAGATTGTACTTAAGTGAAGTTAACGAACTTCAGTCGTGGTGTATAGAATATTTTTCTCGCGACCGGCAATGTAAATTATAAAATTATTTATTTAATTTACAATTTCGTATTAAGGGCGATTGACATTATCCTATTTTCAATCTTCTTGTTTCTAGAAATTAAAACTAATATGTCTACAACGGTTTCTTGTAATGATAATGTGCCATTCTTTTTCATCCTAAAAACCGTTAAAAGGTAGATTGACGAAGTAGATTCGGACCTATTTTGATACTAGATTTTATCCTAGACTACATGATGTTTCAATATTACTATCTGAAACATAACCTAGCATTTAATATATTTGCACGTTATGTACCAGTGCCTGTGCTGTACAACAAAATGCTGTATAAAATGTCTAATAATAAAAGGAAGTGGTCTAGAGACCTATATGCATTCTATAAAACGCAGTCTGTCTTATATAAAGTAAGTAAATTATTATATTTTTTTGTATTGGTTTATTAATTAATGGTTGTACACTTGTAGGTAAATTCTCCAAATTATTTTAATAAAAGTTTACACCAAAATGCACTTGAGTTTATAAGACAAGAATTGGCAGGCACCAACATCAACAAGGCTGCCATCGTCTTCTAAATGGAATACAAAGGCCACTTCAGAAAATAGCATCCTCAGAGAAAAAGTCGAAACATAACAATAATAATATAAACGCGGTAAGAAAAGTTGTGGAAGATGACAAGTCAGAGCTACCACATAATATTCATGAATTGCTAAACATTAACAACAGGACCAAATTGACATGATGCAATGGGCAGTTATTGATCTTTTTAAAAATTACCAGAATGATCCTGATGAAACTTACATTTTGATTTATACAACCTCAACCTATTTTCTTTTGTATTTGTTTTATATTTAATTATATAATTAGTTATAATTAGTTCAAGTTCAAGTAATCATATATTTTATTGCAAATGTATTAAACAAAAATAAAACATTTAAAACAGCTTTATTTATATTATCTTATTTACTTTGGGGAGCAAGGATAAACATCCTAGGTATAACTACAAAGTTATATTTTTCTGCCATGGTACTTTTCCAACTCCATTGAAAAACCACTTGAATTCTTCACAAATCTGCAAACTTCTATTATGTGGTCATCGTCATCTTCTATTTACACTTGGAAGAGTTTCTCTTGTAGTTCTCTATCACCTTCGTTTATATTTGTAACAGGCTTTTGTGTTCCTAGAAAGTTATGTACAACTAAAACAACTTTGTTTCTTGACAAGTTAATATGTGTTAAAAGTACTCTAAATCTATTGGCAAGCATTCCAAAAGGGTTCTCTATTATTGTTCTGCCACTACTTAACTTATGATTAAATATTCTTTCTGGGTATGGTTTTAATATATCCTTGGAGTGGAATTGTATTTGCTAACAAAACGTATGTATGGAACAGGGTTACTCATGTTGGGAAGTGGGGCATCTTCTGGAAGATTTAATGGGCCTCTGTTGCAAATTCACTATCCTCATAATTCACCTAGACAAATGGGTTTAACATTTTTTTAATCATTATCATCACAATAAAAAATGTCTTACCTCTACCACTAGCTTGTCCATTTGTATTTAGAAAATTATAGTTTGCATCTGATATTGCTAGAAGTAGAACGCTATGTTAACCTTCATAGTCATAATACTGTGAACCTGCATTTTTAATATCTAGAATCAAAGGATATTTATATTATGGTAAACACGAACTTATTTATTAATGTGTTATTAATAATAATAAACTGAGATGTTAACTTTGTCAAGACATTTATTTATGTTGGTGTGGTGGCATTGTTTAGTGAACTTGGGCAAATTAACCTTGGGAAACTTCATGTTTAAATGTCAAAACTTGATTCGATAGAGCAAGGTTGAATTCTAGGGTGAAAACTGATTCAAGTTTGATCCTAAAAAAATGTTGAAAACAGGATAATGTCAATTGGCCTTTATTTGATAGCAATCAGTAGAAGCATTTGATATGAAAAATGCCAATTTTAGGTTGGCTGCTTGCAGACTGTCAAATTGACATTTTTAGGTTATGTTTCTTGAATATTCCAGCTACAATTAATAAATTCTTAAGGAGGTTCTTGTATGGGGTGAAGAGTAGATAAAAATCTTGAATATAATGCAGATGTAAGTGCTATAGTTACATACAAAAAGTTTCAAGACATTCTTACTGAACATTTAAGAAAATTAAATTGTAAAGGTGCATATTTTACATGGATGCTTATGGGCGAGCAAATCATTTTGTTCAATATAAATATTTGTGGAGTAGATAAAAATTATTTTAAACATTTTATCAAAAGGAAATATTTTAACTATAGAAACCACATGTAACAGATAATAAAAGGGAAATATTTAAATTTCTATTTCTTGAGAATTTAAAATTTTTGCATTATGGGCTACTCAATAATTACACAATAAATAAAACATTATTATTACATTTTTAGTTTTATTCGCTTTACTGTTAATGGTTTTAAGTATTATGGCCACCAACTGCATACTGGAATTGTGTATAAGTGAAAATCACAACAATAAGATGTAAACACAAATGTGTGCTCTAGTAAAAAGTAATAAGTTGATTTTTTACTATAAACCATGCAGCTTCTAAATACAGGTATCTCTTAGATGCAACAACAAAACTTTTACATAATTCAGCCATAAAAGTATCTACTAGTAGTGTAACTAGCGAATAAAAAAAAATTAATAGTGATTATAACAATTTTAGTAGGTTAATTGTGTCTAATTCGTTAAGAGAAAAAGATACAGATACCTACAGGCTATTCTTTCAAAAGTTAGCTTTTGAAAAATTATAAGAATGGGGAGTCAAATACTAGAAGCCAAAGTTTAATAAAATCTATAATTTATTTTAAAATACAATTATAAGTAACAGTTGATTGTATTTAGCAAATATCAGACTTAAATATCATAATGCACAATAAATTATTTTTCCAGTTAATCATTCCTTATTCACACAGTTCAAAGTTTTATAAATTATAATATCCTATCGACAACTTATCTGGTGCATTACTTGAAATCCACCTTGAAGTTTGGTATGTGGGCATTCTTCGACAATGTTACCCGTTGATAAATTATTAAGGATACAAAGGATATTTCCATATATTCGGATTCTTGTTTACCTAAAACCATTTTAACTAATTAGCACAGATAGAAAACACTAAAGTAATTTTAATGTTACCATTAAAAATAAATATTTTTTACTTGTCAGAACTGAATGAAACTTAGAAATTATCACATTTGTTGCCACACCAGAGGTTTTTTAATTCTTGTTGTGGTTATTCGTATGCCTTTAAAATTTCATGTTAGTTCTGTATAAGAAAGTTAATTACCAATTAGAAACACGATTGAAAAGGATCTATAAACATAACCTCTAAAGGTAACTTTTTTACACTTTGTTTTAACCTTAAATGATGATATATTGTCAGTTAATAGTTATTTACGTACAACCGTAAGATATCTTATAAATCGTATTCACTGGGATAACGTAATGTTTGAGATTACCGCATGTGTGATAACAGTTAGATTGCCGCACGCGTGCGTTAATATTTTCAAATTTTGTTTATTGTTTACACTGTTGCTAAGTACGTTGCAATCATTTTGAACAATGAGATTCCTCTGCTACTTTGAATTAATATTCACAAAATCTTGATCGAAAGTAGTTAGTCCATGATTGAGAGCAGCAAAAATGGAAATTGCGCAAACGAGAACGTGCGGTAATCTAAATGTTATCGCACGCATGCGGTAATCTTAAACAATACGTTATCCCAGTGAGTGTGATTTATAAGATATATCTCACGGTTGTACAAAAACACTTTAAATAATTTAATATTGTCTAGTTTTAAAATACATAACACAGGATACAAAAGTTTTCTCATTTGGCGTTTTTGTGTTTGTAGCTGAACATCTTTATCATCATCAGACGCTACTTCTATGGCAAAGTATAATATTTACACAATTTTCATACTTTAATACAATTAAAGGCTATTTTCAATTTACTTTAAATAAAAATTTAAGAAGCTAGGCTATAAATCTATGAAGCAATTGGTAGAGATTAAGTAAAAAATGGATGTTAAGTTATATTTTTTTAACATATTGCATTGGCTATGTTGCCAAGTCTGCATTAACTAAAATTACTTTTTAAATTTAATAATGTAGAATAATTTCAATCACTTTGTATGATTTTTAATAGTTTGACAATAGATTACAATCATGCATTTCTGTAGCTGTGTTATACTGAGCCAGATTACATTTTTTGATTTACAATTTAAAATCAGAGGAAAAGTGGCAACAAGACAAAAATAAAATTTTCAGTTTTGCCACTCGCCAAAATATAATTTTTTTTTGTTGTGTTGTCAATTTAACAAACCATGGCCTACCATACTGGTTTATGATCTTAAACATAATACAACGTAGTTGTGGCGCGTTTTCTTCTTGTCTGTGTCCGTGACGGTGCTCGGACACCAGATTTGGTTAAGGGGTATTCACCAGAATAAAAACACTGGAATAGTAAATAAAACTTATCTATTATACTTAAATCCCAAACTATACACAAACAGTCACTAGCGGAGTGCAAGCGGGTCGGATTAATTGCTTTATCGGCGGAATCAGGTTAGATACCTTACAGAAGTAGAAGGATGTATTGGGGAGACGTCAAGAAATGTTCCAAGTAGGGCTACCGCCCCTGCACGATGCAATCCTACTAGGCCGGTCGGACATTTCTCAGCAACGACTGACCCGCTCTACGGACAACGGCGACAATCGAACCAGAAGTAAAGGAACAGGATGGAACGGTTAGAATAGGGCACCTCGGTACCTTTCGGGCTTGCCAAGAACTTACTACTCTCGGAGGGCACTTAATACATACTCTTGTTATCTAGACCAACCTACAAATTAGACCTATACTTGCCGCGGCGAACAAATATTACGCGGTTCTTAGACTATCACGGTTACCTATCAGGCTGTAATCTGATACAGTGATCTAACAAAATATGCCAGATGTCTAGCGCATTGACATATCCACCGTTCGTCAAATTATCAGGTGCTTTGTGTATGAAACCACCGTCTTATCTAAGAACCGCTTGTGAGGTGAACTGTAAGAGGTTTGGACCGAAGCCAAGGTCCGTAAATAATAATAGTGTGCTGTGAAAGATAAGTCATCCTATAGGGGAAAAATGATCAACTAAGAGATGGCACTAAATTCTGTCAAAGTGTATTAAAACGTTGCCAGAGCTGGCTGTAAATTTCGAAATTTGAAGATTTACAACATCTATTATATGACCGTTTCTGGCGATATGTTTCACTGTTATGGCAACAGCGAGATCACCCTCACACTAATAAAATAAATTCAAATCCGTTTG
>VTPC01000874.1:72409-249702 GCA_011009095.1 Ignelater luminosus
TTGAAAATGGTAATTTTTACATGTAGGTAAATGGAGATTCCACCAACTGTGTATTTGATTAAGAATTTAATGCAATTAACGATTTTAAAAAAATTTTATCTTTATTGAATTTGATTGAAAAAATAATAAGCTTTCGGTTAAAACAATAAAAAAAAGGAGGTTTCCGGACATATTACGGAGATATTAGATATTTTTTATGAAAAATCATAAGGAACTTCCGGTTTTTGAAGTCTTGTGTTTGACTTGGCAACACCGCTTGCGCAGTAAGCCGGCGCATAAGTAACCGCGGTTTTTTAAACACTATATTATCTGTCATTTTAGTTAGACAGTAAACAAGATTTTTTTCAATTAAAGCAAATTAAAAATACAAAGATACTCACAATTAAAAACTGGCAATTATTTAATCGATAAGTAAGGAATATAATTTAATTAACAAGATTATGGAAATAAAATAATAAATTTATTTATAAAAAATATACATTTGTGCACAACTTAAAAATTAAGTAATAATTAATAATACAAATTTTCACGGATATAATTAAAAATTAGAACAAAATTTTTATTTTTTTTTTTCGCGCTCACCAAGTCTATCAACAATTGCCTTGATTGTTTTTTCATTTTTTGTAACACGTGGTTTATTATTTATGTTTTCTGCTAGCAACATTTTTACACTATCATAACCGCCGAGTTGAAATGCTTTTTTTAAAGTTGTCAAATTTATTCGACCCAGAGCAATTTTAGATGCAATAACCAACGTTACAGCTCCTTTAAAGTACTTCTTCAACGCTCTATCCGCCAAAATGAAAGGCGTGCTTTTCGCCATAGATATAATTTTATCGTTAGGAACATTAATTTTATCAATTAATGTTGATAAAATTTTAATATCTTGCGCTGCATTATGAAGTCCTTCGGTAAATTCAGGTCCTAAAAAATCTCGAGCTAAATCTTCTACTTTGAATGATTGTTTTTGTTCTTGTCGTTTTGTTAAGAAGTTTTTAAAAATTGTCAAAGTATCAGCAAAACCAACAACCGTTTTTTTAAATTGTTCCATCATTTTGTATTGAAATAAATATCTCAATATTATTGGAAAGTCAAACCTAGAAAACACGTAATTATTGAATTATAAATTACAAAAAAAAAAGATTACTAAAATTTATAACGATATTTGAAGACAAATTATAACAACAATATTTACCTGAAGCCGTTATGTGCTATCAAAATAATAGGACTATTAAACGATTTTAAATATATTAAAAAGTTTTCAAAAACAGTTTTAATAGGAGTAGTCGATAACTTCTCGTTGCCAGAAAACATTTCACCTCTCTCGCGGTGTTGTCAAGCATATACCGGTAATTCAGAGTGCTATATTTTTTATTAGTCAATTAAATGTTAATAATTATTTAATGAGTGAATGTTTCGGAAATTTTGATAAAAATTTTCTCAATTAATTTGAAAATTAATTTTCAAATGCATAATAGAAGAATCCCTAAGTATTATTTTCTAATAGACATTCTTTATACTAGGGGGGTACTTGGATCTCCTTAAGTAGAAGGTATATGACAAGGATAACACTAGAAACAGTAGACATGATTGCACATAAATTTGAGCTATGTTTCGAAAATGTCAAACATATTTGAATTTTCAAATTGACATTATTGTTTACATTTAAACAACAAAAACAGTTCTTTGAAAAATTATAATTAAACAATATCCGTTTGTTAGTTTTAAAGTAAGTAGTAAGATTAATACAAGTTAATTCTAAAATGAATTTATATGTACTTTTTAAAAATTCTTTTTGGTTATTGTTTGTCTGTCAATCTACCGTCGCTAAAATAGGACGTATAGAAAGTTTTCAGTTGGGTCATTTATTGATTTGAAGCATCTGGATCACACGAGTGATGCATGTATCTCTTTACGTGAAATAGATATTATCATACTTTGTAATTAATTACAGAGTTTGTTGATATTTTTTGATGATACCCACAAGTGGTTTATGATCAGTACAAATTATAACTGGCCTTACATATATTAAATAATCTTGTTGTTTATTCAATGCTAATAAAATAAACCTATGAAATGGAAAATTTTTATTTTTTTTTTTTTTTTGAAATTGACAAGTAACTTCCTAACCTCACTTTCTCTGACATTGGCAACTAAACTTTCTAACCTCACACTGTGACCTCAGTTTGACAGCTAAATAAATTGACAAAAATTAATATAATAACAAAACCAAAAATAAGCTAATTTACTAAATTCCAGCAGGTGATATAAATCATTTTGTAATTTTTAAAAATAATTTATTTTCTTTTATGTAAAATTGGTGTATGGTAACTCTTGAGAGGTACTTGATATTGTTCATGTCCAAAAACCTCAACAGTTCTTTCTTATTACTTGGGATCTGCATGTTAACTATAGCTCTAATTCTATCCGATCAATTTCAATTCCGTGTTCTGAAACAATAAAGCCAAGAACTTTAATTCTGTTTAGTTTATACTGTTGAGATTTCTTATAGTTAAATGTTACACTTGTTATTAATGTGGTATCTAACACTTGTTTTAATAAATTATCGTGTTCCCATTAAAAACACTTTGAAGAATCTCAGGAGAATTATTCAGTTTCACGCACTTTGTAGTTATCTGATTGGTAAATCCTTTTTTAAAATTAATTGGCACGTGCCATAAGCAATATTAGTTTGCTGGGAAATTCTTTGAATTGAAATCTGAGGAGTTTCAGTCACAATTTCATGAAGTGCCGCAATATTTTCTGGGGTTCCTCTTGTGGGTTGAACACTTCCTAGTTTTTGTTCAATATGTTTCTCTGAATAATTCAACAGAATATTTCACCACATTGTAGAAACTTTCATACTGGAAAGACAAGTCTTGATATTTTTCCCAAAAATCGGCCATGCACTTGGGAATAGAATATTTCCAGTGCAAAAGTAACATTCTAAAATGTCTGCTTTTTGTTGAGTTGTAAATGCCATTTTCAAAAAAAAATTGTAAACTAATTAATAAATCATCTAATTATTATAAAACTGAACAATCAAATTTGATGTGATGTAGATCCAACCCTTAAGGTATTATGTTAGGTTATTAAAAGAGGTACTTCCTTAAGTTATGTTAATAATTTATATTTCACGACTGGTTTCGACTTGCGTCATCTTCAGGTAAAAATTGTCTATTTATTAGTAAAGTAAAGGTTGAAGTAATATTTCATTCTTAAAGCTGTATTACATATATTATTTTATCTACGACTCTTCAATAATATAGTCGTTATATGCACAACCATAGGGATATAATCATACTCATAAAACACTAGAGCTTTATGGATTTTATTCACTGGCGGTGTTTTGTTGGTTGCCTACTTGTAGATATAAAAAAAAATAGAAATTGTTACAATCTCACACTATTTATTGTTAGAAAAACAATTGAAAGAATTTGGACATCGTCTTCAAAGGATCCTTGTATTCCAGGTCTAAAACTCTCTTTGTGAAGATTGTTTACTTTCATTGACTTCTATATATTCAAGAATTTAGACATCGCCTCCCTCAGGGGAGTCCACTTCCCCAGAAGTGTTAGAATCGTAGATAAAACATCGTATTCAACTCGCACATAATGGGCATTGTTTACTTGGATGATTTACACACTTGTCTTTGGCTCATGTGTAAACTTCATCCTCTTGAATAATAGCCTAGATTATGTGCTCGTTGAATAATATACTATTATATGTTTTAATTATTTATTATATGTATTATAAGATTCTATTTTCTTTTTTGTTTAAATTAATTGTAGGATTATCTCTTTTCATTGAACAATCTTTTTCACCTGAAGATGACGCAAGTCGAAACCGGTCGTGAAATATAAATTAATATAACTTAAGGAAGTACCTCTTTTAATATCCTAATGAAAGTATTTTTTATTTGCAACCTGTCACTTGCTTGACTGTGTCTAAAGTACCGTCCTAACATGATGTGTTAGCCATGGCCTACCCTAATTGGAAATTTAAACGATTGCTTGGTATTTATAATAGGAGTAAATATTTTTTCTACACTCGAGTTTTGATACAGTTTTCAGTGTTAAAAACGGTCTTTTTAAGTACTAGTGCCCAAATGAAAGATGAATGCTATATTTTGTTTTCTCTAATTAATTTGGCTTGAAAAGTTAGGCCATTGCGGTGCAAACCCCATCACTCTATCTTTAATAATATGTTTATAATCATATTATAATTTAAAAATGGGATACATTGTACTGCTTAAATAATTTAAAACAAACATTCATTTTGCAAAACTAATATCTCTATAACCATCAAGAGAATTTCTAAGCAAAGGTTAAATATGCCAATGATAAATATTAACTGACAGCGATTATGTTAGGTAAAACAAGAGTGAGAGCAGGGGTATGTTCAAAAATCACTTAAGAGTGCACTCCAAGTAAAATCCAATGTAAATAATTACAAGAAAGATAGCCATACCTTCTTTAGACTTGAGGAATTATTAATGCTGTGATAAAAGTAAGGTTGCAATGCAGAGACAGCAATGTCAACTTTCTGTACAGTATCAATATGGCCATGAGACCTTTTAAATTTTCCATGCGTTTTTGATGTGATTGATTTATCTAACTTTTTTATTAATATCTCAACTCGTTCCTCTATTAAATGGGGTCATATTAGCAATTTTAAAGAAACATTTAATGGATGTCGATTGTAATTGACATTAATTTCATCTTTTTAATTATCTAATTTTATTGAATTTTTATTATAACTTTTGATAATGATTAATATCAATTTATTACATCGCTCCTTTTTATTGCTAGAAGCTACACCTTAATGATGATCTCCCAATGCATATTTGGTGCATTATGTAATTCTCTAATAACATAATGACCACATTAGAGCATAGTAACATGAATAATAAACAAAATAGGTTAATAGATTTATATTTTCGATTGTTTTTAGATTATAAATTAATTTTAATTCATTCTTCAAATACTATATTGATTATTCATTGCAGGTATTCAAAAATGAATTTAAAATTCACAAAGCATTTTCAATTCAATGAGTGTCTGTGGTTATGAATGGCTAGCTAGCATCCTAACAATTACAATGGTTATTCATTTTATAAAACTTCTGATTCTAAGAATTTTAATATTCTAACATTGAGTCACCTTTTCTTGTTGGAATTAATTTCATGCAAAAGTTCTTTAAACATTGTCAGTTTGCACAATTTTTATCAGTGGATCAATCTATTTAAATATTAATTCCAATAATTCAAACATTTAAATATTTGTTCTTGTATATTGATCAGCAGGAAAGTCTTTTTTTCATATTCAGGTTTTACCCGTTTATCTTGCTTAGGTAACTGTTATGGTTGATAAATTTAGCTCATTTCCTTTTTTAAAGTGTGAACATTGATAGGATACAGGAAGTATTGGTTTACTAACTCACATCTTTTTTAGTTCATAAATTTTTTCCTGTAATATGTGATCTCAACATTCTTTTAAACTGTTAAAAGTGCATTTGAAGGATTTGTCACCTTTAAAAAAGAATTTCAAGATGAAGTCTTTCTTTATATTGGTGTATTTTAACTGTGTGTTTTGTTTTAATATTGATACAGATTTTCCCATTGTTTACGTAGATCCTCTTAGTTCTTTGCAAAAATCAAATTTAATATCTAGTTATTTTGGTTATTCTGTGATATTGCATAAGGAAGCTTCATTGGAAAACTCATGGTGAGTTTGTTTCTTGTTTTACGTTTCAAAAATAAAAGAAAAACATATTTAGGATACAAATTGGAGCACCTAGAGCAAATAGTACTCTTACACTTAAAAAACAAGGTACTGTATTTCGTTGTAAAATTTTTGGGCCGTGCCATTCCATTAATGTACATCCATGTAAGTATTTATCACGTACTAATATCTTATAATAATAATAACATTTCTCTGTTACAGATGTTACAAACAATAGTGTTTTTGAAGACAAGAAGGATGGTGCTTGGATTGGAGGTACAATGGATATTGATGAACCGTCAGGAAGAGTAGTGGTATTACACACTATATTCTTGATATTTTGTAACTGATGTTTTTTAAAATTGTAATTTGTCTTCATATAGGTTTGTGGTCATCGATTGATGAATGGTAAATTATTGGAAGATAAGGTAGATTATTGGATGAATGGTGCTTGTTACTGGTCACATATAAATGACACACTATCGGAGAGATTGGTGCCACTTCAGAATAAAGGTATGCTATAGTTGTTCTACTATAATTAACCCCTTTCCCATAGCACGCTTTGATGCCATACAAGCGTCTGTCATCACCAAATTGCTTCTAATAGATGTGAAGAAAGTTTTGTAGCTTATACTCTATTCTAGGGCAAGCCATAGAAATTAGGCAAATTACATCCTGTGTATTATCGACAGCTTAAAAGCTTGAAAATTTGGTAGAGATTAGGTAAAAATGAATTTTAGGTTATATGTAAAATAAACAGAAAAGTTCACATGAACCACACTCTGATAATCATGAACTTCATTTATAAAATCGAAACCAACTATATTCTCTTCTGGAGTTTGGAGGATACTTTGTTCAATCAAAGGCCACTATTTGATGTAAATCTCGTGTTTCAAGAATGTCTGCAAGTGGTCATACTAGAGGGCGCCACTGATTTTTCTTGTCATAATTTTTTGTTTTTTTCGATTTTACACCATTTCCAAGTTATGATCACTTTTCTGCAATGTCTCACAAATTAACATACATAAGTACAACAACAACGCTTGTGAGATGATTCCTCTCTTTAAGCTAAACGAAGAAGTTCTTTTGGATCATGGTTTCCTAGATGTCAGCAGTTAAATTATTCTACTTGCAATAAACATGTAGATGCTGGTCAAACTGACAGATTTCCAGTCAATTTAGTTTCTTGAAACATACTATTTGCCTTTTTACAACTTAGAAATGAAAGTTACACTTCCAATGAGATATCTGACATTAATTTGTACAGTTACTCATGATCTTTGCCATCATATTCCCTAATCATAGTCCACACTGTAGCGTTGTTGCTGAATGTCTTGCAGAAGGGGTTAATTTTAATTTTAAAATAAACAAAATTGTATGTAATGTTTTTTTATTCATGTATTATTATCAATTTTATTATCTATATTTATAGATATGGGTTTGAAAAGAGTGGAACAAAAGGGAAACAAACAAACATACTTGTTTTATTACGCACAAGGACAAGCAGGATTTTCAGCACATTTCTCCGCTTCAAAGGTAACGTATGTACTTAATTATACTAAAAACTCTATTGCACAAATAATGGCTTCACAATTTTAATTTAAATATCACACTATAAGTTCAAAATATTAGGGAAACAGATCTGATTTTGAATTTAGTAGAAAGGAATGATTGAAATTCAATCATTTGTCACTGTCTTGCAGGTCAGACAGGTAGATTTGTTTGGTTGTATGAATTCGCTTCCTACCTATTTATTTATTCTGGTACTGAATAGATTTGTTTGTTTGATTAGTATGTTTTAAACTTTCATATCATAAGTTTAGTAAGTTTAAGAGACAGAAGGTTATACTTGCACTTAAAATCATGCTTTTTGTAGAACATATTTTAGTGCAAGTTGTTTTATCTCAGAGCTTCATAACCTACAAAATGGATGGTGAAATGATTGTTTCTTTATTAAAAGGAAAGTAAAAATACGTAAAAGTGTTATTGTCAATGTTATATCCACATGTTATATCAACAAACTCTAACTTTTAGGTTAGAATTGTTTTTATCGTGTGACGTCATCAAAAGAGTAAAAATTTTAGTTTATAGGCATAATTTTTTTTATTTTTGTGAAGTAATCTTTGTAATTAGATTTGTTATTGTGCTTGAAATTTGTTAAGAATGTTTTAGTGCATTTATTAGTATAATTGGTTAAGTGTCTTTTCCATTGCGATGAGTGATAGAACAGTTTTTTATAAATTGAGTTTTATGTTACTTAACCAGTTTTCTTTTAAATTTTTACAGTAATTAGCATACAAATCTAATAATTCCATTAATAATATGTAAAATAGTGAAAATCGTTCTTGTAAATTATAATTTTTATTTTTTCCTTATTATTATGGAACAATGCCTAAAGATCGTTGCATACCTTGCTGCTGCTTAAACCCAGTATGTATTTGTGCTTACATTTTTTCTTTTTAAGGACTGTTTCATTTTTCAAGTTTTTAATTTTAAATTTATTTCAGGATAAACCAGAATTATTACTTGGTGCTCCAGGCGTGTGGAACTGGGATGGTACAGCTTTAATTTTGAGTGATGGTGCTGACGCACCTATCGCTAGTAAACTTACATCATTACGATCTAGACGTCAGTTAGGTTATGCAGCAACAGGTTTTGGTGAATTCAATGAAATTAATATTGCCAATGCCGGGTTGACAAGTCAAACTGCATCATTTGGTCTATTTGGTAAGCAATATTTCTTGCTTGTAATAATTATGAGGATAGAATTTATACAGTTTTTATTTACGTATAGGATATGCAGTCACCTCAGGCTACTTTTTTAATAAAAACGAACTTTTATATGCATCTGGAGGGCCAAGATCCAAAACTTGCATAGGGCAGGTAGGCAGAATTATTATTATAAGCATGAAATTTGAGACTCACAGTTAGCTTTGTCATAGACTGTTATTATTTCTTATTTGTATTGTTTAGAACTTAATTATAAACATTCATAATATGGGGCCATATTACGAATAATCTATTGAACTGCTGCTTAAAATAACATCTATCAACCATTAGTGATCTTCATTTTATTTTATCTTTATCTTCTTTTAATGGATGTCTGTTAGAACATCTTAAATCTAAGCTCACTGGCTAAAAAGGTACTTTTCAAACAGCATATACATGGTGTCTCGAAGAAACACTTACAATGCTTAACCACTGATTCTGGGGAACAAATAATGAAAATTCATTGAAAAACATTTGTTATGCGTTCACAGTTTCTTTGCATGAGGGTTGGCCATGAATTTTTCTTTGTTAGGTTGTACATAATAGGTATTCATTGCACAGCTTGGATAACCTCAAAACTAATCACTGCTGCTGCATATAATAGAACCTCGTTGTCAAATCTATTGCCTATTTGAAATAGGAATACTTAAATAGTTAGAATGTCTTCTTGCAAATAGATTATTCCCATAACAATTTGATATTATTTCTGTTATTAGAGGTAGTAATAATAATAATAATAACTTACTAAACTGTAGACATAAAAATTACTAAAGATGTTAATTCCATTTTATATAAAACTGACAACATTGCGTTTGAAGATGTTCTGTCATGCATAACATGACCATTTTTTGTTTGCTTCAGAATGGGACACCTTATATTTTAACATAAATTAAATATCAACTGGAAAAATAAACTAAACATATCATTATTGTTGCGAATTTTTTTATTGAAAATTTGATTAAAAATGATTATTGTAACAGACAAATTTTATAGAAACAAAAAATACAAGAGAAATACGTATCAAAACAAAATTTAATTACAATAAGGTCAAAATTATTACTCTAACACAATATAACAAAGCATTTAAAGTTCATTGAAACATTGTGTGAAAACGGGACGTTTCTGTTGTCGTTTGGGACAACGGGACAGAAAGCGTGAAAACGGGACATATGGTCACGTTAGTCATGCAATCTAAACTAAAATTGTTTAAAAAGCATAACCATACATGTAAGATCAGTTTAGACTGAAAATTGAGTGAATCTCCATGACCAACTCTCATGCAAACAAACTGTGAACACAAAGTCAACACAATCTTTTCTTAATTTTTTAACTGTGTCTCACTGAATCTATCAATTGTAATGAAATTTGGTATGTTGACTTATGGAGTTAAAAGGATCATTTTCCTGAAATATTGATGAAATTAATAATTTGTAACACAGAGTTTTATACGCACACTTCTCTTTGAAGGCCTAGAACTATTTCTGTGAGCAAAATTTTAAAATCTGAGTATGATTATTTAAAAGTTCTCTTCTGCAAGAAAATTCACTTCTTGCAATTTTTTCATAAACTCAATCGTTTTTGAGAAAATTAAGCTTTTTTGAGTGCTTGAAAGATTGTTACTAATCTTGTCAAGAGTAAAGTAAATCTCATTGCCATGGAAATTTGTTTCATTTCATTTGTTTTACTGTTGTATGATTTGCAAATTTGACACCTGTAATTTTTTTTTACCTAGCTTTCTGAATATAGATAAAAGTAAGATTCAACTTTTAGATTCTTCTATTTAAATTCTCAGAGAAGAATGATCAAGCTTTAGATGTCAAGGATATTAAGCTGGGCGATCAACATGGTGAATATTTTGGAGCTGCGTTAACGGCAGGTGATATAAATCAGGATGGATATGATGATTTGATTGTTGGAGCACCTTTCTATACCAATCAGAGATATAGCGAAGGCAGAATATTTATATTCTTAGGAAGTCCAAAAGTGAGTACCACTAACTCGTAATTATCTCTTTTATTATTTATTGTCATATTATTTTATACAGAAAAAAACACTTGAAGTTCCCAAACAAAATCCAAATATTGAAGGAAATGCTATTGGTGGACAATTTGGAAGTTGTCTTATGTATTTAGGTGATCTACATGGTGATGGTTATGCAGGTGCGTAAAAAGGATTATTATAATAAAATGGGATTTTATAGTATTTTTTATTTCATAGCCGTAGCAGTTGCAGCTCCCTACGAAAATGAAGGAAGTGGCGTTTTATACATTTATAGGGGAAATTCTTTAGGATTAGAATCGAAACACTGTCAAAAAATTGAAGGAAGAAATTTTGTACCAAATATCAAAGGATTTGGAATTAGTATATCAAGACCTACTGATATAGATGGAAATTTTTATAAAGGTATGTTAACAAGAAAAATGAAATCATATGATTTAATGAATATATAAATTACAGATTTGGCCATTGGGGCTTACCTTTCAGGACATGCTGTGCTTTTAAGAAGTCGACCAGTGGTAACTTTGAAACATAGACTTGTTGCTTTAATACCACAATTGGAACATAATGCGAAATCATTTGAAATAATTGCTTGTTCTCAATATGAGGGGAGCAATATAGAACCACCAATAAGTAAATTATTTCTATTTCAGTATGTTTACTATTGATCTAATTTAATATTTAATTTGTAGATATAAGAAGAAAAATAATAGTAGACGATTTATTTCGCAGGGCTTATTTACCAAAGCAGACGCCCACTGTACAAAATATAACTTTAAATAACAACGATCCATTTTGTCAAAATATTACTATTCATATTGATGTAAGTTTTAGCGTATTACAAAAAATAAAGGCTAAATGAATAAAATTTTAGCCTAGTATATCCAATCGAAATGATCCAGTAACTGTGTCCATATCACAAGAATTGGCCAGCAAACAAATACCGCCACAAACCCTATTTGTTATAGAAAACATTCCAAATCAGCAAGATAAGTTTTGTAGCACATGTCCTGTTTCAAATACTTATAAATCTACTGATCAGCAGACAATAGAGTTACCGTTTGCTTTAGGATGCGGGGATGATAATATTTGTCAGTCAAGTTTAGATCTTCAAGCAAGATTTTTAAATGTGGGGTTAGTGGTTTTTTTTTAATAAATAAAGTAGCATCAAATTAAATTCGAAATCTTTCATAGGGTTGCTGATCGCTATGTACTGGGTTCTACAGATTACGTACAATTAGAAGCAACCATAAGTAATAGTGGAGAAAAAGCATATTCGACTGGAGTTATAGTGAAGTTACCAAACTCTATTTATTTTCGAAGCATACCAACAAATTGTCTAGAAGGAAATTCATCTTCGGAAGTTCTTTGTAGCATTGAAAATCCATTAGATGAAAATAAACAAGTAGGTTATACAACAAGGTGGCGTATACTGTATGTACATTTTGAAGATGCATCATAGGGATTTCTCGTGTAAAATGTTTAATCATTTCTAGGGAATTTTATGTAGAGTAATCATCCTATGAAGTTACTTGGTCAAAAAGTGCATATTTATTGAGAAAGTCTGAAAAACTTAATCTGGTGGTAGTAGGCATTAATGATATAATGAAGGGAATATCAGGAACACAACAAAAAACAAAATATTAATTTTTTCTAACATTCACAGTCACATCTTTAAGCAAAGATTTTGAGCTCTCATTGTGTACTGAATTCAATTCTGAACAGCTTTTATTCCAAACACTTTTTTCTAAAATGCATAAACAGAAATAGAATTTAAGATTAAAGATTTTACACGAGAAATAATTGTGATGCGTTTTCAAAAGGAACGTAATATGGTACAATAAAACCTAAATCCAAAAGCCAGACAGTCATGTTAAGTTGTGTAACTGATAATTCTTAGTTTTTATATTGTAAGTCATACGTATTATTTGACAGTTGGGTTGTTTTTTGATTTTGAGGTTGATATCTTTTAGTAATGAAATTGTTGGCATTGAGATAAAATTTATTACTGTAAAATTTTAAAGAAAGCGTTTGTATCTTTTAGTATAAATTTTTTTCTTTTACAAATAATTTAAAGTCCACTTTACACAATAACAAATTTGATATAAGATTTTTTGACTCGTAACATATACAGTTTTTATAAAATTTAGTATCTAATTTGCTATATAACAAATTTTTTTAAACAGGTTTTAAATACTGATAAGTTTGTTACCAAATCAGTGCACAGCATCGGCGCAAAGCAACCACTAAGTTTGAGGTTAAGTTCAAGAGTATTTGATTGAAAACGTAGTTATGCGTGGTTGTTTCTCAGGTGCAAGATTTTTTTAATTATTTCTAATAATAATAAACAATGAGTTGGTCAAGGGAACAAGTGACTTTAATTGATGAATATCAAAAATTAATTTATTTGTCAATCAACAGCAAGGTCAAATATTATGCGCAGTTGCTATTTGCGCATATTTTCTTATAAATTTGTTTTCAAACTTGTTATAAAACGTGTCATACATGATGTTTTATAAATAAGAATTTTTATCATAAAAAATTATGTATCAAATTTGATCACAAATTCTATAAAAAATTTGTTATCTTGTAAAGAGGCACTAACACACTATTAACTTTAATATTCAACAAATACCTACAAAAAATTGTGTTTGACATGACAGTTCTCAAACTTAATTGTTTCAAAACAAAATCAGTGGTGTAAACATACAAAAACAATCATTTATCTCATACCAACATAATTAGCCAAAAAGCCCTTTTGGTTAGTTTTAAAGTATTTCAACAGAGTTTAGAATTACCTAACAATTATTACTTATTTTAGTGCAGCTAATATGGCTTCAAAAAATGGGCAACCAGGCATTTTGGGTAGGCAACGATTTTTTTATTTTTTTTTTATTGTTTCATAGGGAAACTAGGATATTTATCATACCACTGCCATCTTGAAAATAAGGGTGCAATTAGTTTTTTCAATTTATCTCCGTAACCATGAGTCTGACAAAAATTTTATAATGGAGCATTTCTATAGATAATACAATTATTTACACCTTTTATTCATAAAGTTTCCATGTAACATTAGCAATAAAAAAGTTATAAGCAAAAAAACATGAAAAACTAGGGGATGAAAAACTTTGAGGTGAGATAACTCTTGTATTTTCAACTCTACAATACAAATACTTCTTAGTTGTTTTATAGAGCATTTCCTAGCGAACAATCTAACCTATTTACTTTTTTTATTTAGTTGCAAAGGGAGGTAAGTTTTATTAATCGTGTGATTTAGAATATATAGGGTGATCCAAAAGGTGTGGACATAACTCTTAGAGAAAAAGATTATAATGCACCCATATCCAAGTTTCAAGGATTGCTCAGATAATGAGGAAAAACTGTTTATTTAGTATACTAAATCTTAAGAAATAGCTAGTTAATGGAAAACAAATAAAAATCACGATGATTGTTCACAATGGCTGCCGTTACGTTGTATGCATGCTTCACATCATCGAACAAGTGAATTCTGTGCATTACACTATTGCTCAAGCTGTTGACAAATTTCTGCAGCAGCTTGATGAAGCCGATTTCTTAAATCCTCAGAATAAAGTAGACTTTATCTTTCAAACAACCCCACAGATAAAAGTCTAGCAGACTTAAGTCTGCTGAATGAACTGGCATGGAATTGGACCCAATCCATTGCAGAGGGTATTTTTTACCTGCATTATGAATAGGAGCCCCATCTTGCAGAAACCACATGTTCCTTTGTAGGGCCAGAGGCACATCTTCCATAAGAATAGGCAGAGTTTCGTGGAGAAACTTTAGGTAGTTATGAGCATTGAAACGATGTAGAGTTCAATTAAGTGACCATCAATGATACCAACCCATACATTTATGCTAAATCAATGTTGAGATCTGACTTCCCGAACTTCTAATGCCCATGTATGCAAATTATGGCAGTTGTTCATTTAATTTCTAGCAAACTGGACTGTCCACAAAATGTGCTGTAAGAAATCTGAGGTGTCGCCAAGGCATTTAACAAGCAACGGCAAAAATTTTTGTCAAGCGATATATTCTGCTTCACATAGATTTTGTATGCTTTGTAAATAGTTAGTAATTTTATGGGTACTAGTAGTGGGGTCAGCAGTTATTGCATTTATGGTATCATCTTCAAGATCAACATGATGATGATCGGTGAATTTTCTGAATTCACTAAGGTTATTGTTAATTCTTGTAAAAACTTGATGATCCAGATGTCTATGATTCGGATACCACTGGCAGTATTCTTTAGCTGCAGCGGCTGCATTTCCATGACACATTTCATAAATAAAATACATATGAGCATATTCACGATTAATATACTCCATTATTATTAACTACTCATGATAATAATAATAATAATACCATCTGACACAAAACATGAAGATAACTAACCAACTTACTACTCATGAATTGTTTGACAGAATTTGTTTGTTGCATGGCAACTAGATGTAATCTGCAATCAGGTTTTCCTCATTATCTTAGTAACCCTTGAGAATTGGATATGGGTGTGTTATGGTTTTTTACTCCAAATCACCTGTCTAATGAGCCCCTAGAATTGTGTCCACATCTCTTGATATGTACGTGAACCAAAATAAATACGGGGCACCACATAGGTTTAAGAAGCTGTTAATCTGACACTTATTCTTTGTTCAGGTAAATGCTCTTTATTAAGTCAAGTAGGGCCATAAAACATAACAATGAAGAGTATAGTTTTACTTGAACTGAAAACATATTTACACAGGGTAATTTTAAACCTATGTGGTGCCCCATATTTATTTTGGTTCACTGTACAAGATTTGATTTATTGCTTGCCTTCGAACTGAATCTGCTGCACATGTCTGCTCACAGTTTCTTGTTTTAAGAGGTTTTCATTAATCACCATCTAGGTTCGAAGAACAAGCAGGTCAAAGTGCCAAAATGCATAAAAATCATTTTCTAGATCTCAAAAACCACCAGGTCGATTTTGATAGTTTTTGCATATAATACAATGCTCCTAGGCCCTCTCCCTCCATTATTTTGAACTAATCAAACTCGAGTTTGGCTCAATAGGTGTTGGGCAGGGTGGGGGATCGATGTTTTTGTGAAAGTTCAAAACTCTGTTTAGGGTGCTGATTCCATAGTGGTCTTATGTATGATAACCAAACAAAATTTTTCCATTCCAAGGATGGTGGTAGGAGGATCTCAAATTTCTACAAAGACAAAAATCATTGAGTGAGAACGAGAAAAGCTTAGAGGTTGAAACTTGGGGAGGAAGAAAAAATTACAAAGATAATGAAAACTCTTAAAATTATTCAAATTGCTTCATATTCGAGTCATATATAGAACTGATCCTTCCAAACAGTTGAGCTGCAAGAACGATCTGACTCGCTTTTGTTTTTCTTCCACCTGCCAAAAACAAAAAATAGAGTGTTTCATGCTGTATCTCCAGAATGAAAAGTCATATCAACAAGACTTTTTATTATGTAGACTACAGTACAAGCTTTAATACAGACCCAGTCTAACCAATCTTCCATTGTTTTTCCCCTAACACTATCTCAAGAAAATCGACATGGTGTATTTTTGACGTTCTACAGTGCCAGTAGCTGTAGTGTTTAATGGAATAAGAAAAGTAAATAGGTTAGACTATTTGGAAATGCTCTATAAAAGTTTTTCATCTCCTAGTTTTTCATGCTTTACTGCTCATAACATTTTTATTATTAATGTTATGAATAAAAGGTGTAGATAATTATATTATATTCAAAAATGCTCTGTGCAAAATTTTTGTCAGACTTGCAGTTATAAAGATAAATCAGAAAAACTATTTGCACCCTTATTTTCAAGATGGTGGTTGAGTGACAAAATCCCCAGTTCTGAAAATTCAGTTTTACACCACAGCTGGTCCCTGTAAGAAACCCAAAGAAAATTGCTGTTTTCCCAAAATGCACAGGTTCATACCAGATTGATTGGACTATAATATGATATTTAATTCTAGAAATCAATCGTTTTGGATGTGGACATGAAAGAAGTGAGTAGTGAAAAATATGGTGATACTTTGAATTTTACTTTAACTGTTTTAACTACTAGTGAAAATTTAAATAAGAAAAATGTTTATTTCAAAGTTTTAAATATTGTGCGTGAAGCCGACATTGGATTAACAGGGTAAGAGTAGTAATAATTTTTAATGTAGATACAACTTTTTTAAAATGAAATTGTTTGTAGAAAAACCAGTCAACAGAGTTACTCATATGGCAATATTACCAATGGAAAACCAAATTTCACACAGATTTATCAGGTAATTTAAGTTTGTGATATTTCTTTTTATTATAGATTATTTTCAAATAGTTTGTTAAAAGTATGGTTCATACTCTGAAAAAAAACTTTCTTTTTATTTGTAATAAGTTTTTTTTCAATTTGGTTTGATGCACGTGCAAGGTTGATAACCTTAGTTGCAAAGTGACAATAATAACTTCAAAGGTTTGCTTTATTGTTATTGGGTGCATTCAGTAGACTTAACATTTGGTAAATGTTTGAATAATGCTACCAATGACTGCATAAAGTTTTTATTCATTGACAGTACTGATGTTATGGAATGGTCGAAAGTAGCAATAGGTAGTGGTAGTGATAGCTGTGCCCATTGGTTCATATTATGAACATTCTATTAAGTTTGAGGTAGTTGCCATGGAAGTATGTTTATTTTGATAGATGATTTAATAGACTGTTTAGTTGTGAGTTTATTCGCATTCTTTCTAATCATAATTTCTGTTTTGATTTTCTTTTTCTCCACCTTGCTTTTCATGTATAACTTGTATCTTTCTTCCACCATTAGTTCATGCATGTGATGGCAATTGCTAGCTTTCTCTGTTCTCTTCTATATATATAGATCTCTATATTTCTCATACTTCAGCGCTGTTCCCCATACTGGGGCCCCATATAATAGGATGATGTGAGCCACCTGTGCCATTATTCTTTGCTTAATGGGTTTTGACCCCTTTTTTCTCATATGTATCAATGCTTTCCGGGAAGCATATTCTGTATGGTTTGTCATTTTTGCATTCCTATCGAATATTACACCCACATACTTTAACAATGAGTTATTATGAGTCTCGACCTCCATAGAGAGATTTTTCAAACTGTAGCCCCTATATAATATCACCAGTTCTATTCTATACACCACTATTTGTAGTTGTTTTTCTTTTATTCTATTTGCAACTCTACTCATTGCAATTGCTGCTTTATCTTCCAACAGTGTCTTGGTCTTTTCAAATACCAATATTACGGTATCATCCGCAAATGCCAGTATCTCCATGCCTTCAGGCATGTCTAGACTAACTACTTCATTGAAATAAATGTTCCACAATGTGGGGCCCAAGATAGTACCTTGTACATGGTGTTGTATTATTCTCGATTACTTAGGTTTATTTTCCTGTCCTCCATAGCTACTAATTATTTTGATCAAACAATTACTTATTCCTTTCTTCTTTAATGTCTCTATTATGCTGTTTTATCTAGCCCTGTTGAAGGCATTTTTTATATTTATTGTGATTAGTGCACAGTATTTTCCATTTTGGCAGGCCTTCTTTCTTATTCTCTCTACTTCTTCAGTTATTTTTATTGTAGAATCAATCACACATCTTCCAGCTCTAAATCTAATTGATTATCTGCTAGTTGGGCGGTAGTCTCCGGTTTCCCTTTTAGCCTGTTAGCTAAAATCAATTCTAGAATCTTGCCTAAGATATCTAGCAGACATATCAGCCTATATTTCTTCTCTGGGTCCTTTGTGTGCCGCATCCACCATCCATTGTTCGAGTTCAAGCTTTCCTGCCCAGCACGTTGTTCACTTCTTCACCATCATCACCACTAGAAGATCAACACTGCTCGCGACAGCCAATGGATATCTAAGCATATCCATTGCTCTTGTCGCGGGGCTCAGCAACTACGCTAATTCCATTCGGCAAGACAGCAGCTCAGTAGAAAGTGGGCACATAACAACAGCCGAACTAGGCTACACTGGGGTCAATAACCTCAACAACCTTTACTTCGCTGTTATGTTATAATGGGCCAATCCAACCAATCAAGAATCGCCTGATAACATCTACTGACGCACCACTCAACAGCCGCAACCTCCACCAGTAACTGACGCCCTTTTTTCAACAGCCCTTGAATGAGAATTTCATTCAAGCCATGCCCACCAACATCTTTAGCTTATCGATGGCGCTTTTGAGTTCTTCCCTCGTGACCGCCACCATATCTTCCTGGTTACTGCTCACTTCTCGTTTAGGCTCCACGCAGCTCAGGAACAAGAATCCTTCACAATATTTCTCTCTTCTTCTGTCATATCTATTTTTGGTAGTAGACGCAGTTTCTTGGTCACCACCTTATAGACATTCAATCCCCATAGGTTGATATTTAGGTCTTCGAGGATCTTTTCCCAATCTTCTTTCTTGGCTTTATTTATCTCTTTTTTGTATACATTTCTAATTTCCGCACTCTGTCCCTCGTTGCATTAATTGGCACTTCTGTTAATCCTTTGTAGCATTCTTCTTGATTTAACGCATTCTTTTCTGGTTTTGCTTATATTTATGTTCCACCACTAAACTAGTCTTCTTGGTTTACTTTTCCATTCCTCCAAGGCCCTCCTGCATGCTACCTGCATTCCTCTGGTTCAGTCAGGTTGTTTTCCTTCCAGATCTCCCTGAAGGCCACTTGGAATTTATTCTTGTTTCTATCATTTATCTTCCAGTATCTTCTGGATTTCATTTCGACGTTTGCGTTTTTATCCACTGTGGTGAACATAATGCTCCTGCGGAGGCTTAGATTTTCTTCTTTTTCGTCCACTCTCCATTCCAAGAAATATTCATGAAAGTTACATTTGAGATTCTGTGGTGTCTCGATGTAGTAGATCAATAGTTGAAATTAAGGATGGCGGCTCAAAAGAATGTCAGTGGTCACTGGTTTCTTGTTCAATTGTATACCTACATAATATTGTCAGTACTTATCTTTTAATCATAATTAAACTGTTTTCAATACAATGTTACATGCATTCTTAATTTAAACACAACAGGTTCCATGTCGAGTCAAAGTCATTACATTGTTCCACATTAACTTGTATTATCTCTTCCTTATTTGGGTATGAATGTACATTACCCAGCCAGGTCGCTTGTATGCTGGCATCTACTTTTTCGATATAGTCTTGGTTTCATTTAAAAGTTCCTGGTTTTCGGGTTCTGGGTCACTAGTTTTAAGTTCCACATTTCTATCTATTATATGTTGTCTGATTTCTTGTACTCACTTCTGTATACCTTCGCTGTGGCATGCATCCATGTACAATGTGAACATGCGAGAAATTTCTTTGATTTCCTTCTTAGTATTGTCAATTGATTTCACGTTATCTAATTACCTTGTCATTTTGCTGATTCCATTTAATATTATATTCAGCCTTCCTTATTTATATCAAATATTCTGTTCTTTGTCTTTATTTTCTTCTGGGGGCCTGCATTTCTTTCCTTCTTTTTGTTTGTACGAGGTTATTACATGAGTTGGTATAGTAAAAACCACCAAACGCCCACCACAGCTGAATCAAAAACATCACAGAAAAGTCAATTTTACATTTTTTTTAGATTATTAATTTCTTTTTTTAAAATTGTTTTAGGTTGAAAAGTTTGGAGCAAGTCCCATTGAGGAAGTGTCTTTAACAATAGAAATACCTACCCAGATATATGGATCTGAATTAATAAATTTTGTTCAGTTGTATCCTCCAGAAGGTTATCATGCTGGACAACCTATAAATTGTCAGAGCAACGTTAATTACCTCATAGATGAAGACTACGATGGATTCAGTCAATTCAACTTGAAGGATGTTGAAGAGGATGATGCGAATACATTTTTAAATAATGAAAGAACAACTACAGAGGCTACTCCATCGAAACGATCAGTTCGTGAAACAACGGATACACAGTCGAATAAGACAAATGAATTTGAGGAATACCCTTTAAATCGAACGCTTTATATTAATTGTTCCAATAGTGATGTAGAGTGTTCGTATGTAAATTGTGCAATTGGACCTTTCAAAACAAAACAAAATATGGCAGTGCTTCAACTTAGAATGTTACTTAATGCACCAGCTTTATCAGGTACCTACTTTTTTTTATCAACCTGAATTATAATAGTACCAATAATCCAGTGATTCTCAACCACTGTGCCATGGAACTTTAGTGTGCCGTGAGATTTTTTAAACGTGCCACCACTACGAATACCCATACATAAACGATGTCAGACAAGTAGTTCGATTGGTTTTACCTTCCTAGCAGGGACTATTACAGTTCTGGACTGGTTCTAGATTTAACACAAACAAAGCTATATATTACTAGTTTACTAAAATTCTTTTAAATCTATCTTATCGTTAGTGTGCTGCCAAATTTTTAAATTATTAAAAGTGTATCGTAATGAAAAAAAGGTTGAGAATCACTACAATAATCATTTTATAATTTTAATTTTTTAATTTCTGTTGTAGAATTATTAGGAGTTAAAGATATCATCATCTTTTCAACAACTGGCATTGTTACTATAAAAAGCCCTTCAAATTTTACACAGAGTGGAGACAGGTAAGTTGCTTAAGAGTTAAGACTAACTAAAAGTTCTGTTATTTGCAAGTAAATTTTGTGTTGTCAAAAGAGAATCAAGAAGAAAAGAAAGAAAGTTTTAGTTAACATTTCACGCTTTGTTTACAAATTTGTAGACAAAAAAGTCTACAATGACTAGAACATCTCGTGATGTAGTATATTATGAAATTAAGGCTTATCTTCATTATTACTATAATTATTAACGCATTAATTATCTCATTGTAGATTATGTGTAATTATACAATAACGAGAAGTAATTGAGAATTTGCGTGACAAAGATCATTCCTGCTAATTATTATATTTATTGTTTATAATCTTGAAGTTTGTTATGATTTTATTGATCAATTTTTTTCTTATATATAATTTTTTAGGTTAGATATTGCTAGAGTATCAAGCGTATTTATTGGGGAAAAGTCCAACTTCAAGATTGAAACGTGGCATATAATTGTGGCAGTTGTTGTTGGAATTCTCTTACTGTTACTACTTACAATGGGACTTGTCAAGGTGTGTATTTATTAATTATTTTTTTTGTATGTTAGAAATAATTTGCAATTTTATTTTTATAGGCTGGATTTTTCCAAAGAAAGAAGAGGGAACAACTTCAAGCACTAAAGGAAGCTGAAGTAAGTATTTTGTTTACATTCTTATAATTATTAACAGAGAGAGAAAGAGAGAGAGAGAGAGAGAGAAAAGAAAACAGTACAATCAAGTAGCATCTAAGCTATCATTTCCATTATTACATGCTTTGAAAATTCTTTTATCCACTGAACTTTTCTACTGCAGCTCTCATATGCTTGTATTTCTTGAATATTTATTGTTTCAATGACACCAAAGGACATGTCAACTATTTTACATTCTTCTTCTTTACATCAATCCAGCCCAGTCTTCCTCTATAATCTCTTGTTGTTTATTCAATAGAATCTGAAAAATAAAATAAACCCATAAAACAGAAAATTTTTATTTTACTTTATAAAAATATTCCATTCCAAAAAGTCATAAACAGCAACAATCATCTTTTTTTCATCTAGCAAGAATAACTCTCTTTTGACATTGACAACTAACTTCCTAACCCCACTTTCTTTGACATTGACAACTGAATTTCTAACCTCATTTTGACAGCTAAACAAATTGACAGATAAATAAATTGACAAATTAATATAATAAAATCAAAAATTAAACTAATTTACTAAATTCCAACACTTACTCTTCATGCATACTGGAGAAAAACCCTTGAAATTGTAATAATTGAACAAGCCTTTTTGGGAATGTGTTTATAAAAATTTGATTTGTTATGAACTGTAGATTCATACCTAGGATTCTGCAGAGACAGTTCAAAAACACCTTGTATTCAAAAATTAAAGAACAGGATGCTTTAGAATAAGAAGTTTAATTAATAAGTAACAACAGCTACTTGATTGTATTGTAACAGAAGTTATAAAATACATGCCATGTTGTAATTAAAAAGAATTTATTTTCATAAAACAGACATTTTTGATTTCATTTGTGAATTTAAAAAGTTAAACACATGTTAATATATTGTTTATTTGTTTAACTATTTTCTTTATCAGTGTAAACTAGTGATACATCATAACAGATGTTAACAGATGTAATCTAATTATACACTATGTTTGAAAGAGAGTTCAATTATCAGCATGTAACATTTGTACTCTTGAACCCTATTGTCATCATTGCAATTAAGTTTTAATAACCTCACGAATCGCAATGGAGTTTTACATACAACAAGTTAAATAATTTTATTCACCATAAGAACCATTTGCACTCTGATATTTGGACGACACTGGGGCCGACCCTAGACAAGTGTCAACTGGCGGTTTTTTTGTTAAATCATCCAATAGGAGGAGAGCAAGGGAGGATCAAAGTTGAAGATTTTGCACTTTTTGAAAACAAAAAATTGGAATAACTCGAGAACCAGACTTGGACTGCAAAGAATTGTTCGGGCAATTTGTGAATTTCATAACTTCCACCAAAACCGTCCAAATTGTCTGATCAATATGATATTCGAGATTTGTGTTCTGCGATTGCATCTCTACCTACTTAAACAAAAATCGATGTTACTCGGTTAATTTTGCGCTTTCTTTCCATAGCATGCTAAACTTTAATGCTGAAAGTCAGAATGTTGATTTCCCATATCCCATTCCACCTTCCCTGAAAATTTGGTCAGAAAAGGAGGATCATGATTGGAGATAGGAATTTTTAACCTTTCTGCTAATTCGTCATTTTTGGTTTTTTGGCATTAGCACCCAAACCATACGTCTTACTGTTTTGAAATTTTCACGGCAAAATACATAAAAAGTATAGTATGCACCATTTTTTTTTTAAAAACTATCTTTGCACCTGAATAACCCAGTTTTTTTTTGGTTCAGCATTTTTTACTTCAACTCGCTACTAAAACTGTATTTTCAGAATTTTAAACCGTTTTTTTCAGGACAATCGTGTTAAACCCTGGCACTGACGATGATGTCTTCAATCAAAATCTAGATAGTTTGTATGGTTTTTCCGGAAAAAAAAGGAATTGCTTTGACATGCATTACTTGCAGCGTTGGTTTTAACATGTGGAGATTTTTGTTATTTCTGAAAAAAGACCCCTGCAGACTGCAGATGATTATGTATTTGTTGTACAAAGTTTTTTCCACAAGATGATTGTGGTGATATTGCACAAAAATTTTGATGCCAAATAGTAGTAAGTCCTCATTCTACTTTCATTAGTTCGTGAGATAAGTCTACCTCTGAATCATCCAAGAAAGATTCAGAGTCAGATTCTGCAAGCGAAATAATAAAAGGAGGAATATTTTCAAACGAAAGATTCCCCATACGTCTTTTTCAGTCAGCCGAAATAAGCTTTTCGCAAATAATTGCAGAATTTTTGCCACATATCTGAAGAACATTTTGAAATTCGAGCCATAAATTCTGGACACGATTTTTAGAAGGTGTTCCAGAGTTTTATGTGCTTGTTGTAATAAGATTTACAATAGCCCCATGCCATTTCAATAGGGTTATACTGACAATGGTATGGAGGCATTCTAAGAACTTCGTATCCTTTCTCTTTAAGCAGTTCATCAATTACGGACGTCTTTTTATTGTCCGATCGGAAAGGTTTTATTAAATCCCATAATTGCTTTTTGGAAAATTCTGAATCAAATTTGACATTGTGGTTAGTTAATCATTCCTGCATTTGGCTTTTCTTGGAAGAAAACGTTGCAATAAACCCTTCACTGTTGTCATATTTCTATTTCAAAATTTATTATCTTACGTATTTTATTCAACGGACGATAATGTAGAAATATGACTCAGGAATTAGAAAAGCATGGCAATAAAATGTTTACTGATATTTAAACAGTATGTTTGACAATTTATTGTAATTTTTGAGAAAGTTTATTTAATTACTCTTATGATTCTGTTATGACAAATTATTCAATCCGGCAACAAAGCAACACAAGTAAAACTGATGAAATGGTTACCAAAAATGCTTGGATATGAGTGATAATTTAGAGACATTAAGTATGAGACAAGGCTTAAAAAGTATTTTGTTTGTAAAACCTGGATTATATTAAAATTCTAACCTGCCATTTCGTAGATAAGTGACACAACCGATCAGTGGTAGAGATATGTATAATATGTAATTATTATTTTGGCTAACATACGAGCTCTGTTCAAAAAGTATCGCGAATTTTGTGTTTTTTCAAAAATTATTTATTTACTCATGAATATCTATTTTGTCCCCTTCAAAGTAATCCCCATCAGATATTATACACTTGTGCCAACGTTTTTTCCAATCCTCGAAGCACTTTAAAAAATCATTTTTTTGTGATCTTGTTCAGCTCCTCCTCAATCGTAGCGTAGCGTCGTCCTTTCATGGGCTTCTTCAGTTTCGGGAACAAGAAAAAGTCACAGGGGGCCAGGTCTGTGGAATACGGTGGCTGCGGTATCATTAGTGTGTTGTTTTTGGCCAAAAATTCGCGCACAAGCAACGATGTGTGAGCAGGGGCGTTATCATGGTGCAAAAGCCAATTTTTGTTCTTCCACAAATCCGGGCGTTTCTGGCGGATTGCTTCGCGCAAATTGCGCATAACTTGCAGGTAATATTCCTTATTGACCGTTCTACCCTGTGGCAACAACGCATGATGCACCACGCCCCCGCAATCGAAGAAAACTGTAAGCAAAACCAAAAGCACGCTCTTCGTCGTTCACATCTTCTCGGCCTTCTGAGAACATTTTGTACCACCGATAAACGTTGCTTCGGGCCAAGGTAGCTTCACCATATGCGACAGTCAACATTCGGAATGCTTCCGCGCACTTAATTTTGTTTTTCACACAAAATTTGATACAGATACTTTGATCCATTTTTTGGAATAGGCAAAAATCGAAGACGAGCCAAAACACGTCCAAGCAAAACAGCTGTCAAAAATTAACTGAACATTCAAAATGGCCGAACTTGTCGGCATAAGTGAGGGACATGAGTACCAACATAACGCCACAAAAAAATCGAAAATCGAATATACGTAACCCGCGGAAATTCAAAATTTGCGATACTTTTTGAACAACTTTAAATTTGGATTAATTCTTCTAAAATGTTTGAAAGTTTTTATAATTTGCAGCTTTGTGTTTTCATTTATAGTCTTTGGCATTATAAATTATTATAATTGACATTAATAGATGCAAAATATAAGGAAAACTTGATCTCTTTTTAACAAAGTAAACATTTCCGCAAAATTCTTGATCGTGCAACGGCGCCAAACACAACTGCAGGTACGACGACAATTTCCAAAAAAAAAGGAAAACACTTCCAACCTAACAAAATGAAAGCATGGCTTATTACAACCCATAAACATTGTGAACGGTGTATATAGCACATGTACAAGGAGCCGACTGGGGATTTCTTGAATAATTTTTACTTGTTTAATATCTTATCAGAAATAAAAAATCTGAAATATGCATTTTTAAGGTAATCATCTAATCAATATCACAACTGGTGATTATCTTTAAAAATGCATTTCTTTGATGGTTGATTTTGTTGACATCTTGGTTTAAATATGTTCGATATTAAATTACTGGGTTTATAAAATATTTGGAAACACCCACATGTATATTTTTCCATTGAAAATGAATTATAACCAAAAACGAATTTTCTCATCTTTGTTAACATTGAGGACTAAGTATAAATGATTTTTTTTATGACAGCAATAATATCTATACAAAAATGTACTACGTCTAATCAGTAGTTTTATTAATAGTTTATTAATAATTTTATTAAATTTGTTTGGAGCAAATTAATACATTATAATAGATTAAGCAGCATATTTAAAAAAGAGTAATGTTTTTAACACTAATTTTAGTTGATTTCAAACTTTTCAATAACTAAAACAAGAAATTTATGCAAAAAATAACATGTTGTAGATATTCGAGGTGTGAACAGTTATAATACCAAGATTTACAAAACATCTAATCCTGCATTAACATGTTTTTTTCTTCTTTTTTTTTGGGAAAAGTACATGGTCATTAATGATGTATGTATAAAATAAATTACTAAACAAGCCAATAAAAACTTCATTTGAAAATTAAACTGTTTAAAATGGTTTAACCTTGAGGCATTGATACAAGTTAACCAGGAATAATAATGATGTAAAATTAAAATCAGGCAACCCTTCTATCTATTTTGCATTATTTATTTTCTAGTTTTCTCTAATTTTACTTTTTTTTTGCCATAAAAATAAATAGATGTCTGTAATTGACACAAATTTCTTTACGTTTGTGTATAATTGCATACTATTTCTGTAAGTCATTGTTATGTAATACACTATTAAAAAATCCTTGATAATTACCACATACAATAATAACAACGTAGTATACAAATTAATAAATAATAACATTTATAGTCACTTTAGTACAGTGATCGAAAAGAGAAGAATTTGAAGTGGGGATTGGATTAGTTTATATAAGCATGCAAGCCGATTTAAATTTATTTGTGGTACTGGAAAAGTGAAAAGTGTTAGATTGCTTTTCTCTATAAATCTGTTAAATTGTTCAAGTACATCTTAATAAGACAATCATAATGACCCAAGAAGATCTTGTTACAAACGAAGTTCACTGTTTTATAGAGAAACTGTTAAAGGATTTAGGACTTGCAAATTATACTATAAATATTACACCTGGTTCAATTCGAGGCGATAACTACTTAGGAATAATAGCTAAAGTTCACGTTAAAGGAACCAATAAAGAAAATAAAGATGTAACGTTAAATCTAATTGCAAAGAGTGCACCACGAGCTGAAGGTTTCAGAAGTATAGCACCAATTCGACAGGCCTACGATCGTGAAATTTACATCTACAGTAAAGTGTTTCCGGAAATGATAAAACTGCAGGAAGAAAGAGGTATCCTAAAACCATTTAAATCTTTTGCAAAATACTATTCGTCAACTATGGGTGATTGTAATGAAGCCCTTGTTATGGAAGATATGAAAGAACTGGGTTTCAAACTAAAAGATCGTCATGCCCCATTAGATTTCAATCATGTTTTATTAGTAATGAGAGAATATGGTAAATTCCATGCACTTTCATATGCATTACGTGATCAAAAACCTGAATTATTTCAAGAATTATCTGATAATACGCAAGAATCATTTTTCTCTAGTATTAAATCAGATGTCATGTATAAAAGTATAGAATTACAGAGTGAAAAGGCTTTAAATTCTTTAGATCCTATCAAGCACAAAGTTGCTTATGAGAGATTTAAGAGTTTTCGAAGCAAAATGGTGGATCTTGTAAAAGAAGCTATAAAATCGGAAACGGCTGGAAAATATGGTGTAATTACACATGGTGATTGTTGGATGAATAACATGTTGTTTAAATTTGGGGTTAGTATTTCCTTATGCTGCCGTGAATATATTTCTATTCAGTTTTAATTTTTATTGTAGAACACATGGAAGCTTAACATTCCAACGGAATTGTGCCTCCTAGATTGGCAACTATCTCGGTTAGGCTCGCCAGCTTTAGATTTGTCATATTTTCTGTTTACCTGCTCAGATAAAAGTACACGAGACGAATATTTCGATCAACTTATACAGGAATATTATGATAGCTTGTCATCGATGTTGCGTAAACTCGGCAGCGATCCTGATAAGTTGTTCCCTTTTGATGTTTTGCAAGAACATTTGAAAAAGTTTTCTGTTTATGGTTTGTACATGGCTGTGATGGTTCTGTTTTTTATGACAAGTGAAGTGGACGAAATTCCAGATATTCATAGTATGACAAATGAAGAGGATATGGTAAACAAACTCCAGTATGAATCGAAAAATATAGAAAAGTACAACGATAGAATTAGGGGTGTTATATTAGATTTTGTTAAATTTGATTATGAATTTTAATGTTGTTATGTACACTTAGCCAATAGTATCTTCTTTTAGAAAAACTTTAAATACCAAAGAACATGGCATGTATATTGGTGTTAGTTTAGTGTTCTTTGTTTCTTTTGTTTATTTAATTTTAAGAAATGTTTATTTTTGTTATACTAATAGGAAGTGGAGCAATTTAAACAAGATGCTGCAAATTATGAAGCTAATGAAGAAGATACAAATGAAGAGATAGATAGATGCAATTCGTTTAGTGAATTTGAGAAGAATTAATCTTGTATTACAGTAAGTAGTATTTATTTGTTCATTTAAGAATTCTCATTGATAATGTGGCAATCAGAAGATAACAAAATGTGATACAGAAAACTTTTTAATTATATTATTGAGAGTTAGAAACTAAACAAATACATAAAATAGAAACAGATTTATATTTGTCATTTGAATCATGAAAAGGTTAAAGTAAAAAATTATCGTAAAAGATATTTAAGTTCATCGATATGTTAGTTGCAGAACTGCTTTGGTGAAATTCCTATCTTCCCTATTACAGCTTTGATAGAAAGCTTCATAATGTATTTTAAAGTTTGCTCTCTATTGGTTGTGATTTCTAACCTATAAATTAAAAAAAATGTATACATTTCTGTACAATACTCTTGTATTATTAAATAAAAAATATCTTTATATATACATATTTTATTTTCAGTAAAAATATAGTACGTTTGGAAAAAAATATGTCAAGCAGTCCATGATATTTTTAATAACGTATATGTTAGAGCACATACTGGGTGTTCAATTGAAAAAGTCATCAACTTAGCATTGATTTTCCCAAAACAATTTGTCAAACAGTTTTTAATTCTTGCATTGCAAATCTTATCAAATTTCATGTAATAATTAATTTTTAGCAGCTTACATAAAAAGGCATTTTTGCTTAACATGAAAGTAACAAAAAAATGCAAACGTATAATAAACTTTTAAAAAAATACAAATTTAAATTGATTTTATTTTTTTAAATTACAACAGATGTTGAAAATGTTGGCCATGTTCTTTGACACACTGAAAAACTATATGTCGGAAATCGCTTATCACATTTTCTAGCATCAGATTGTCAACTGCCAACCATTGTTGTACTGATGTCACAGGATACAGATAAAGATGTGAATTTTCATGTAATAAAGCGTGAATTGTTCCAACAGAAAGCTGTACATCCATTTGCTGGCGTAATTGTCAAACATTGATATTAGGAGCATTTTCCATTATTTCCTGAGCATTAGCAAGCAACAACTTCTGGCTACCGTTCAATTAAAAACATTCTCTACTGCACAGCATAAGCCCTAATTTAAGTAAAAGATCGATGTTTATTTTTTTGTGTGTGTTCTTATCAGAACAAATTTATTTTTAAAACACCCGTGTATAATTTGGAAGAACTTACCAATTGAATAACTGAGAAGTGTATGGAATTGAATATAATTCTCATTGGATTTTTCAAAATGTTTTTAATGAGCTTAAAAGGCGCGTTCAAGAGTGTCTCGATGTAAATGGCGAACATTTTCAGCACTTACTGTAAAATTTTGTTTAAAAGTCCAGTAAAATATTACGTTAATTTTTGCTTCGGCGTTTTGTTTATAGGTTTGATTGAGGTTAGGTTAAAATAACACAAATGTCACTTGCGTAACCGCCATTTTTTTGGCTGTGTTTTAAAGTACCGGTCGAAATTGTGTAATGGTCGTAGCCTACTCTAATTGGGAATTTAAACGATCGCTCGGTAGCATTGAATAATAGTATATTATTCAACGAGCACATAATGCCCATTATGTGCGAGTCGAATACGACGTTTTATGTACGATTCTAACACTTCTGAGGAAGATCTGGAGATGGACTCCCCTGAGGGAGGCGATGTCCAAATTCTTGAATATGTAGAAGTCAATGAAAGTAAATAATCTTTACAAAGGGAGTTTTAGACCTGGAGTACAAGGATCCTCTGAAGACGATGTCCAAATTTTTGATGGAAGTAAGCATTCTTCCGTCATAAATAGACAACCAACATTACAGGGTCCGAAGCATTTTTGTGCATCAGTAACTAAGCTGGCTTTGCAGTTGTTTATTATTTCCACATTTCTTTGGTTCCAAAATCAAAAATTGTTAGTTGTGGTGCGTAATTTAGTGTTTTCCTGCGTTTTCCTGTGTGTTTTTCAATAGAAAGTGATGAATAATAAATAAATAGTTTGAGATTATAACAATTTCTATTTTTTTTATATCTATAAATAGGCAACTAACAAAACACCGCCAGTGAATAAAATCCATAAAACACTAGTGTTTTACGAGTATGATTATAGTTATGCGTATAATGACTATATTACTGAAGAGTCGTAGACAAAAGCTTGTAATTAAATTTAAACGTTGCGTTTAACAACTCCAACCAGATTTTTACGCACGAGCAACACAAAATGATTTGACAGTTTATATTAGGTTAGGTTAGGTTAGAAACAGATTGAAATACCAGTAATACTGCTGACGTTCTGGCATTTTAGTGATTAGGCTACAACTGCGATGGTCGATCGCGTCAATTACCATTAGAAATTTAAACTTTATTAACTTATTTCTGTGTTTCCATGGTTTAAAAAATAATGTGGACTCTATTTATGATGAATTTCTATATGCATATAAAATTAAAAATTGTTAAATAAGCCCATTAGAATTAAAAATCTGACATTTGGTGATGTGTAGTTTAAGAATTAGAGATGACAGCACTTCAAAAATAAATCGTGGCCTACTTGAAGTTTTTTTCCAAACATACCTACTGTAGTAAGTACACAGAGCAACACAGAATATACAAATTTTTATTATTTTTATTTATTTTTAGTCAGTGACATAATAATGTACGTGAATCTTATGAGGTCATTAAAACACAACTGTTATTTTGACTTTGTAGAAAATTATTGAAATGCAAATAACTTTTTTGCACTTGAATATGGTGGAATTTATAATGCCAGTGCGTGATGTCATTTGATACCGTCGAGTCATTGCTAATCAGAGTGGAGTAAAGGTGTAACAATGTGTACTATTTATAAAATTAGTAAATAATACATTATTTATTTATTTAACTATAGTCTGCCCACTCAATAATTAGTGACAAATTAATTTTACTTAAGTATGCAACAAAACCAGTTAATTGTGAGATAAAGTACCGACACCAAACAAAAACGCTCCCAAATTGAGCTCGATAACAATTTTCTCTCCGCTTTGAATTTGACAAGTTTAAACGTCAGTTCATAAGATTGAGGTTATTAGAATTTAAATTTTACAAAAACGTAATTATTAATGCCTTGTTGTTGCGCATTAAATGCGTTTTCGGAAACTTAACTTATATTTCTGATCTGATCATACAAATTACCTGATACAGATGTATTTATTTGAGTTAATTCGGTTTATTAAAAACGGTTGCGTGATCACTAGGGAAAACTGTTTCATAGCAATTTATAAACAATAATTGTGAAAGCGATTAAGATGACGCTGAGGTAATAGGGAATACACTTGTTTTTCAACGAATAGAGAAATAATAGGCAACAACAAGGCAATGAGTTGATTGACATTTTCTTGGTACACTCTAACAACCAGTTATCGTGGTCATCATCAAGTTGTCCATAACTTAAACAGTCATAAACATAAACAGAGAAGTATCTCACCTTTTTAAAAATAATTGGTAAACGATGCATATCACAGATATGGCAAATCTTATATTGATGAAAAGCAGATTCCACGGAGAATCCAAATATGTGAAGATATTCATAGCATCATATTTAAGATAAAAAAAGTGGCATTGTTGTCACGTATATATGCAACACCCTGTATATAGAAAAATAAAATTAGTTGATAGAAAATCAAGCGCTGAGGATAATGCACTATGAACTTCTGTCTTCACTTTATAAATAACGGAGTTATGAAAGAACGCGTCTTAGGTGGGCCACCCTGTATATTCGTACACCTAGGTCGTTAGTAGATGACGTATTACCCTGTGGTAATTTTATGCAATTATCGTTAAAAGCCGTCATACTAATATTGTCATTTATTCGCTAGAGAAGTGTAGATTGCGCAAATGCCAAACTCTAGAATTTGCAAACAATTCTCAAACTATCAGCAGCCTCTTTGAAATCATAGTCGAAGTCTTTTCTGTGCAAACTCGTGACAGTCAATATCTAGCACAGCAGAATCCAAATACAAATGTAATTCGATGTTTGGAGTGAAGATTAAGAGAAACAAGTAATTTAGCATCTACTTCATCTCTTGATGAGGACAGACCATGAACAGTTTAGAACACCTGAGATAGAAAATGCTGACGATCCCAAAGGAAGGTGTAGCGTGAGAATTAGGTCTACACCATGGAACTGTTCACAGGATTCTCTAAGAAGAAGGCCTATATCCTTATCATATTACTAGTGTACAGGGACTTTTATCTGAAGATAATAATCAAAGGATTCAATTTAGCAAATGGATATTATATTTTATTTCATGCATTTTTTGGACTGATGAAGCAATATTCAAGTGTGATAGTGTATTTAATATGCACAACATTCATCAATGGGCTCTCACGCATTAAGAGAGCACTATCATCAACAACGTTTTAATTTAAATGTTTGAGTAGGAATTATTGAAGGAACACTTATTGGTCCTCATATTCTACCAAATTGATTGAATGCTGAAAGTTATTTGCAATTTTTTAGAGAAAACTATTATAGAAATAAAAATCCTTAATTTGGGGAAGAATGTCCACACTTGGCAACATTGCGAGGGATCTTTGAATTTCCGCTTTTTCTTGTTTGATGCAGCATCGCTGTTTCTTCTGGTTTCGATAGGTTATGTTAAAAAGTACTGGTGTTTTATTATTTTCTTCTTAGATAAAAGTTTCCTAATTAATTGTTAAACTGCCTTGATACTATAATCCTGAGATTCTTATGTCCAAAATATCAAACTTTCTGACATCAAGATAAATGTGTGATTGCTTTTCCAAATTCAATTTATCGATCAATCAATTATCAAATTCTCATAGTAATTTTCTAATTTTTAATAATTTTTAAAATCTTCTAACAAATGGAATTTCATTTTTTTTATTTTCATGTAAAGCTGCAATCTCCTTAAAGTAATTTTGTTCTTTTTAATATTTTTACAATTACTTTGTGGTTTTATCAAATAATTTTATTTGTTGAGTTGTTTACAGTTTAAACAAATATTTATAACTAGATACCTACATTATCATTCATTGCATGGATATAAAAATTATTTTTAATCTTACGTTTATTATATTTTTCTTTTGTGTCAGCTAATATGTATTTTTCCACAGTATTAGAAAATTCACCATTATTTACATAACTAAAAGGATAATTTATTACAGTATATAACAATATTTATACAGTGTGAAAGATAAGATAATAAGGTTCTTGACTGTTTTTATTATACAATTTTGGTTAGTGGTTTCTTAGATTCTTCCATCATTTATTTAATTCGCACTTAAGAATTTAAACTAATATGATGTAGAGTGCATTCAATTTGTTATCTTTGTAGTAAATCAACCTACTAGTTGAATTTTTTTTTTACTGTGCACTTACTTCTATGTAGTGCTGAAGAAGTTTCTCCCAAACTAGTAGCATATGATTAACATATTCCCATTTACCACTACAGTCTTTCTGTAGGTTTCTTGTTGTTGATTATAGAGGAATTAAGATAATCTAAGGGTAACTAATATTGGTGAAGATCAAAAATGTATTTAGTTCAGCCATCAGCCTTTTTCTATATCTTAAATGATAAAATCTTTACAGATCATATTAAATAAACAATCTTAGGACAGTTAAACACAAGAAAAATTACATGCAAAGATAATAACACATTTAATAAGTATAAAACAATTTCAATAATTTGTTTTATCAATATATGCAAACTTTGAGTGCAAGTAGTTTAAAAACTGTACAGATGGTTCCAGCCAAGTATCTTATCATTATACTTATCATGTCTTGCTTTAAAGCATGCTATTTCTAAACAACCCACACTTGTTTATTTGTGCATAAATGAAAAACACAGACAACTACTGAGAATTTTATCAATTTTTATCACCCATTAGTGATACAATACATAACTAACATTATTCAATAACACTTTAAGTGCTTTTTTATTACAGTTGCGAGTGAGTATTTAAAAAAATAACTATTAACAAACTTAAAATGTCTGCTAAAACATCAGATTTGGTAACAGAGGAAGTGCAAGTTCACATAGAAGAATTAATTAAAGAAATAGGCATCACAAATCACACAAAAGATATTTCACCAGGTTCGGCTCTTGGTGAAAATTTTTTTGGTATTATAGCTAGAATTACAGTGAATGGTAAAGATAAAAGTGGTGAAAATAAAGTTTTACGTTTTATTGTAAAGAGTGCACCAAGAAATGAAGTGATTCGTGCTACTGCTCCAGTTCGAAATGCTTACAATCGTGAGATTTACATGTATAGTAAGGTCTTTCCATAATTTGCAAAATTACAAGAGAAAAGGGGGATTTTAAAACCATTTAAATCAATCCCAAAGTTTTATAAATGGAAGATATGAATGAAGCATTGATTATGGAAGACATGAAAGAATTAGGTTTTGAATTATAATCATGCTTTGTTGGTAATAAGAGAATACGGCAAATACCATGCACTTTCCTATGCTCTAAGAGATCAAAAGCCAGAGATATTTCAAGAAATCTTTGACAACACACAAGAATCTTATTATAAGTTTATTCACTCTGAAATAATAGAAAACATGTTCAAAGTATATCACGAAAGGGCTCTTAAATCGCTTGATCCAGTCAAAGATAAAATTGCTTATGACAAGTTCAAAAAGTTTCAAGAAAACCTGTTCGAAATGGCCAAAAATGCTACACAACCTGGACCAGCTGGAAAATATGCTGTTATTGGACACGGTGATTGTTGGTCAAACAACATGTTGTTTAAATACAACGTAAGTTTCTTCTAGTTAATGTTTTTAACAGAAGGTAACACTTGTTAACCTTTTACAGAGTTCATCAAAACCACATCCACCTTCTGAAATTTGCTTATTAGATTGGCAGCTAGCACGTGCAGGTTCTCCAGCTCTTGATTTAGCTTACTTTATATTTACTTGTACGGATAAACCATTACGTGATGGGCATTATGATCATTTAATACAGGAATATTATGAGAGTTTATCATCTTTCTTACGCGAGCTTGGAAGTGATCCAGATAAATTGTTTCCGTTTGAAGTTCTACAGGAACATCTGAAGAAATTTTGCATTTTTGGCTTGTTTATAGCTATAACCATTGTTTATGGAATGAGTAGCGAAGCGGAAGATATTCCAGATATTCACAACATGACACAGTTAGAAGAATTGAATTTTGAAACAAGTAACATACAAAAGTATTATGCAAGAATACGAGGAGTTGTGCTGGATTTTATTAAGTTTGGTTATGAATTTTAAAACACTAAAATGAAGAAAAATAAAATGCAATGATTGTTAATGATAAAATCAAAGGAAAATTATAAAATTGTGTGTTAGCTCGGTTAACTAATACAGGGTGCCCTTGAAATGAAATAAAGTATTAAAACAGTTAAAATTATGGCTAGTTTCCCAGCAAACACAATTATATCGTAGCGATATCAGTGCGAGTTACATAGCGTACTGCGCACATGTGCGTTATGTATAACGCGTAATGTCAGAAACACAGTACGAGTTGCAGTACATTGCGATTACGTACCGATTGTTACATGCCGACGACATCCATCGTGCTTCAGACTAGGTGTATGCTTGTTGGTACATCGTCATAATTTTATGTGAATACATCGCTCTAATATCTATGTTTCAATGTACCTGTTTCGTTTAATTTTAAAAGACTATGTAATATGCTAAATTACGTATTCGTTACGTCTACATTGTTACATTGTTAACATGTAATAAAGAGTATGCCCCATTAATTAATTAAAGTCTGGTCTTTCTACCTCCTTGTAAATTTATCGTCCACGTAACCCAAAACATTTTTCCAAGCTTCCGACCAATTTATTCTAGTCTATAGAGGTCAATTAGTCAAAAGTTAATACAACATATTGACCTTGGCCAAGTAAGAAAAGTCTCAAGTTATCTGACCGATAAATTTATAAGGAGGTGGAAAGACTAGGCCTTAATCTAGGTGGTGCAAAAATTTCAAAATCTCTTAAATCATTCAAATTTGTTATCAAATAGACCTGTAGTTTAGGAATACTGCCATTCCGTTTTTAAACAAAAGTAAGAATTTGGAATTAAAGTTGAGAAAAGATCAAGGACATACATTGCGAAACGAATAGCCTAGTAATACAAGTAATTTAAATGATATTACACAGTACTTTATTTTTGAAGGAAAATGCATTAAAAGTAATACTTGGAATAAAAGTTTTATTAAATTTTTTTAAAAAAGAAAAAATATAAAACAATTCCAAAACACATTAATTCGTTTTTGTCCCTCGTCCCTCGGAACAAAATTGCTCAATTTCTGAAAAACAAAACAATTTATATATGCGAGCTATAAATATTACGATAAAAAGAATACCTTTGTCCGATATTCATCGTCTTGGTTCCACCCATTCGGAGATTCCCACGTTGACGCAATCACGAATAACCACGAATAACAGCAAATTCGTTGGTCAGAACATTTTTTTAAATTCTGTAGATCTTGCCTTTAGAGCCAACTCCATCGATCTTACATAAAAAGAGTTTCTAGAAAAAAAAAAGAAAACGAATGAACAAAAATAATTATGTGTAACAAACAAATCCGCATATTCTTTATTTAATTTTCCAATTCTCCAAAACTTTTTTTTTGTATCTATTGGCAGCATTTGCTCTACCTCTGATCTTTGATTGATTGATTAATCGTAATATCAGAATTTAAAATTTTAGTATCGCTAAAACTACTTGTGTTGCTATTATTGTCATTGATGCTATTGTTTCTTTCATAGTAGTATTGTTTTCAATTTTGCCAAAGATTTTATTATGGTTGTCATTTTTATTATTGAATAATTGTAATTTATGTTTCGCTTTCATAATATTTTTGCTCTGCCCTAATCTACGGTACTTTTGTCTAGTGGATAAAGTACTAAAAAGTTTTTACTTTATTCTTTTAGACATTTCGCTTGCAGTAAATTGTTATCCTTAAAAATACAAGAATCAGTACAAATACTACATATTACTAATTTAAACTTACCTATTAACGACACTAAACCAGACAAATTTGCACAAAAACTGCGGAATACTGTGGAATGAATTTACTCGAACCGAACGAAGGCAGGGCACCAAATCAGTGGTGTTCTTTGAAGAATTTATTGTTTAGATGCAGACGGGCTAAATACTTTTATTACATTCTTAGAAAGGACCATGTCCCTCTCCTTCTCATTTGTAAAGTAAACACAAAATTTTCCTAAAAACGTCTAAGAAGGAAGTCATAAATTTTGTTTGAAATCCCTTTCACATTGACAGGTGATGAGGAGAATCAAGCATACTTTAAAATAACGGGATATTATTCACTATTATTTTTTTCATGCCTGCCTTTAAATAAAGAAATATTGATTTTTACCGCTTTACTGCTTAAGTCGTCCAATATATGTAGTAAAGTTTCACTTCAGAATAAGTACATTGTGTAAAAATTTATTATTATTTATCATCTTGGAATGGTCTCTACCTGGTCAGGCGCTTTTGTGCGGGGCGTAATCTGTAAAAGATCCACTTCACTGTGTGATTTTTATATAGAAAATACTATAGTTACATAAATATTGCTGCGGTTTTTGGCCATACAGCAAAATCAAGTAAAATTTTAGAGATCGAAATTGCCCAAAAAATTATGAAAATAAGAAGTTATTTCTATGTTAATTTTGTTTATCACTTTATATTTTAAGACTTAATTTATGTTAGAATTCAACACTATTTTAATATCATCTATATTATTTTACGGCTTAAACATGTAGAAAAAAGCATAAGAGATTTAATTGCAAAAATTAAAAATGACTTTAGATTAGTATTTTTGTGAGTATTCCTGAAGAAATGAACTTTAAAAAGTCTGGATCGCGGTTGCTGTGGAATTTTAGTCATGTCTGAGATTATATTCTACAATAAATTTTGACAGATGTCAGTATAATTTTCTTATGAAATTATAACTTTATAAGAAACGTCATTATGAAGAAATTGAATGTAGAATATAAAAATATAATTATTTCAGACATGTATAAAAAGATTATTTACCAAGAATTAGCGCATAAAGATTTGAAAACGTAACGTCAGTTGGGCGACCAGTGTTCTAAATAGTTAAGATCTTCTATAAATCAAGTCTATGTAAAACAAGCATTATTGTTACGTCATTAACATTTATCATATAAGTATATGCAGAAGTATGTAACAAATACAGCGTATACCCTACATCTACCAGATGTGATTGCAATTACGACTTTGCAATGTCATAGCATTGTCGTCTACCACATGTATTCGAAATTACGCGCTGCCGACGTAGTTTGAATAATCCTTTGCGATGTCGTAGTCTTGACGTCCCAGCTACACTTTATACCTGATATCTACCTGATGTGATTGAAATTACGCGCTGGCGATGTAACTTGAGTACTCCTTTGCGATGCCATAGTATTGACGTACCAGCTACATCGATAAGATGTAATCGAGAGATGTAGTGCTCGTTCTTTTGTTGGTATGTATCTGTTACATTAATGTGTTTACTGGGTCATGCTAGACGTTAAAGTTGTATATCCTCTGCATTTTCCGTCATAGAAAACGCTACTATAGTTTATAACATCACTTGCTGATGTGGGAACACCCTGTATAATAACTATTCAGATGCGTATTTATTACTTGTACATAGACATAATAATATATTAACATATCTGTAAATAGATTTCGATATTCTAGTCATTACATGCCATTTCGACACCCTACCCATGTTGCCGTTTAGACTTTTAAAAGAGATTGCAGTGTTAGGAAACGACCCCATTCTAAAATATTGCATTTTAACGAACTGAAAATTGATGCTTGCAGCAAAAATCTTATTATTGGCAATGCTGTACAAGCACTGTGAGCCGACTCGTATCTGAATTTTCTTATTTGATAAATTATCACTGTCAATCACTATCAATTTGTCATAATTTTAAATGGTTATGCCGCGAAAGCTGAATATACGAAAAGGTTTCTAAATCGTCGCCCGCCGTCAGCAAACGTATTTAGAAGATTGGATCGGCGGTTCAGAGGCAGGTCAAATGCTGGTGCTCCGCGAACTCGTGTTAACCCTGAACGAGAAGAACAAATTTTATAAAGTGTTTCTGAAGAACCTGGAAGTAGTACACCAGTAAACACTGACGTCGGTGATAGTACAAGAGGAGTTGCTCGCCGATTTAATATTCCTAGTAATGCATCGTGCATAATGTTTTAAAAGCAGGGTTTTTTATATCCATACCACTTTCGTACTGTTCAGTCGTTAACAACTAAAAATGATTATCAAAGTCGCATTAACTACTCCAACAGATCGACCCAAAGTCAGTTGATTGTGGTACCAAGTACCTACACCAAACAAAAGACGATCGCAAATTGAACTCAATACCGATTTTCTTTCCGTTAGAGGCGCTGTTTTTCTAGATTAAATTTGACAACTTTAAACGTCAGTTTGAGGTTATTAAAATTTAAATGTTAGAAAAAAGTAATTATTAATGCCTTGTTGTTGTGTATTCTTTATTCTTTGCAAAGTTTGTATGAGCAGGTGAATATTTTCTATTACCTCGTCGTCATCTTCATCACTTTCACAATTATGTTTTTATAAATTGCTGTGAAACAGATTTCGTAGTGGTTGCAGAACCGTTTCTGAATAAATCGAGTTAACCCAAATAACTGTATCATTTAATTTGTATGATCAGATCAGAAATACAAGTTAAGTTTCCGAAAACGCATTATTTATTACTTTTTTCCAAGATTTAAGATTGAATAACCTCAAACTTGTTAAATTTACTGTAGATCAACAGCGCCTCTAGCGGAGAGAAAATCGTTATTGAGCTCAATTTGCGATCGTCTTTTGGTTGGTGTAGGTACTTGGTACCACAATCAACTGGCTTTGGATTGACCTAAATCCAAAATCTAGATACCCATGGTAAGTTGCGTAAATGGTACTTCTCATTTTGTTAGTATCAAAATAAAAATTTATTAATGAAAAATGTTAAACAAAATGTTTATTTGTTAATATAGCCTTTTTAATCTTACAAATAATCTAAATGAACACACTAATGTTAACATTAATATTCAACAAATACACAAAGAAAACTATGTCGTGTGACAGTTTTCAAACCAATTGTTTCAAAACAAAGTCAGTGGTGTAAACATACAAAAAGTGATTTATCTCATACCAATATAAGCAACCAAAAAGAAAAAATTCAAAAATTGGCCTAAATATTGAAAGTTTTTTATTATAAAATTTAAAAAGTACTTGAATATAAATTACATTTAAGTATAATAGAACATAAATGAAATTTATTAAAATAATTTATTGTTATTATTATTTTATATTATTTATTTTTTCATAATAAATTTGTATATTATACTTATTTAATATTGTGCAATAAGTAGCCTTTTAAATATTAAAAATTAGATCCTTGGTGCCTAGAAATCCGCTCTTTGGTAATCACCAGGGAATACCCAGAGGTATATTTCATTAACCTTTATCATTTACTCTTATGATGTAACAGTTAAATACATTAATTTTTTTATGCAGGATGACGGTAATATCAAATATTAAAAACAAGAAAAATAGAAAACTCAAGTTAACCACTAATAAAAAAGTTTAGAGGTAATGTTTAAAAGATTGTTATCTTTCAATGATCGTGATCCTTTCTTATTTTTTATTAATACCAACTTACAAAACTTTACAGGAAAATAATAATTGCAACAAATTCAGCAATAAATAAGAATATTATTCTTGTTCAACAATAGTAGGTGTAGTTTTAGATTACGTCAGTAACCTGTACAAAAATTTTATTACATAATATTGCTAAATGATTTTGTTGTTTTTTTGTGGCTGTTGTTTATATTTATTCTGAACCTCACTAATGAGTACAAATTTCATGAATGGATAATTTTTGAATATATTTGAAGGTTAAACAAACATAAAAAAAGCAAACAAATTATTTAATCATTCGAATATTATGTTTTCTAAAATTTTTTTGTTATTATTTTATTATCGTTTATAAAATCTTCTTTATAAATTTTAATGCATACATTCCCAATCCTTACATGAAGAGATAAGAAATGTAAAGGATATGTTAATGCCACTCAGAAATGTTATACAAACAGAATCATTTTAATTTAATTAAGTTCACCTTTTGTTATTCAATTTTACACTTACATTGATGTACCTACTACAAATAGTGTCGAAATAAATATAAAATTTAATACTAATTTATTTTTTATGGTACAGTACTTAACATAAACTATATTGTGTTGTGGAATAATAAGTTTTGCGATAATATTCTACATGGTTCTCATTAATCATTTTAATATAATGAAATAATGATGAATCAATAATACATCGTTAATATTCTTGAAACGTTTATGTTTATACTGGATATTCCACCTAAGATTCTCTTGCAACTTTATTATTTATCAAGTTAAAATAAAAACAATTCTTTTTGGCACTAAGTGCTCTCTTAGTTAATTCTGTTTTCTTTTAGTTAACAGAGTATTCTTGTATTTGCATATTATTATTTTAAGTGGATTTTACAATATATATTTAATTCCTTGTAGAATGAAAAGTATACACAATTTGTGTTGTAGTATAGTATTCAGCAACAAATATGACTTTGATTGAATAAAAAGAAAGGACTTTGCGGGATAAGCGCCGATTTTCGGTTTCGTTTTTGCACATAATTGCTAGATAACAGCCTAGCAACCACATGCAATTTAAGGGGACCAAAGTCTTTTATTTACAAATTCTATTTAATATTTTTCAAGTTGAAAATTGACAATTTGTCTACACTTCTTAAATAATATAAAATTACAATTCACAGTATTAGTCACAAGGACACCCAGTATAATAAGTAGAGGCAGATGTGTAATTGTGTATATAACATTATTTGATTTGCATACATAATTAACGTTGTGACACTTCCTGTACGACAATGATTAATAACAATTGCTTCTATTTACTCTTTACTGGTTTATATTACTTTAAGATAATACCTTTTCAGTATAATAAACGTTTTATATTTTCTAAGAAAAATATTTAATAAATGTAAATTACAACTTAGCATAACGTGAATCTGTTTTATTATAGTATAATTATGAATGCACTTATTAGTATGTATCTTGAAAAATATTCTAATAGCATAAAACATGCTAAACAATTCAGATAAAAATTATTTAATCAATTTTTAATTTTTAATTAGTCATTCAAATACTAACAGAGATTAAATTTTGCAAATCAAAATATAGACACCTTTCAAATTGTTAACTATAAGATTTAATATTTTAAAAAATGTAAAAAACAGCAAGTGTTTTCAAAATAATTCTTAAAAGCTTTTGTCAACATTTTGCAATCTGTGGAAGGAGAACTAGATGTCCATTAAAATCTCCAGCAATTAGTCATGCATGTAGAAGTGGGGATATCCTATAAAATGCTGTTGGATTGTAGATAAATTTTTATTCTTGATAGCAACTCTTCTGCAGGTCACACAAGTGATAAACTTCAAACAAATCGACTAATCACAAATATTGTTTTGTCATTTTTATCCAAGGTGCTTTTCTTATTACTATTGTGGGTGTGTACACTTTAAAAAGAAAACTAATAAAATTAAAATGCCTGATGAAACAGCAACCAAAAATGATGATTTGATAACAGAAGAAGTGCAAGGCCATGTGGAAAAATTAATAAATGAATTGGGCATTACAAATCACACAATAAATATTTCTCCAGGTTCAATTCATGGTGATAATTACCTCGGCATCATTGCTAAAGTTACAGTGAATGGTGAAGATAAAAATGGTGAAAATAAAGTTTTACATTTTATCGTAAAAAGTGCACCAAGAAATGAAGTGTTTCGCTCTATTGCTCCAATTAGAAAAGCTTACGATCGTGAGATTTACATGTACAGTAAAGTTTTTCCTGAATTTGCAAAATTGCAAGAAGAGAGGGGGATTTTAAAGCCGTTTAAATCAACAGCAAAATTTTATAAATCGACCATGGAAAATGCAAATGAAGCCTTGATTATGGAAGATATGAAAGAATTAGGTTTTGAGTTGCGTGATCGACATGAACCATTAAATTATAATCATGTTTTGTTAGTAATGAGAGAATATGGCAAATATCATGCACTTTCCTATGCTTTACGAGATCAGAAACCAGAGATATTTCAAGAGATATTTGATAACGCTCAAGAAATGTTTTTTAGTAGTTATAACCAATCTGATATAGCAGACAAAGCAGCTAAAGAACATTTTGAAAGAGCCCTTAAGGCCTTTGATCCAGTTAAAGATAAAATTGCTTATGACAGATTTAAAAAGTTTCAAGACAACATGCAGGAAACTGTGAAAAATCTTTTACAATCTGAATCAGCTGGAAAATATGCTGTTATTGGACACGGTGATAGTTGGGTAAACAACATGTTATTTAAATATGATGTAAGTCTTTCTTTAGGTTGATTTCTGTAATAGAAAGTATAGTAGCCTTTAACACTTTACAGAGTACTTCAAGACCACATTCGCCGTCTGAAGTTTGCTTATTAGATTGGCAGCTAGCACGTGCGGGTTCTCCAGCTCTCGATTTAGCTTACTTTATATTTGCTTGTACAGATAAACCGTTACGTGATCAATATTATGATCACTTAATACAGGAATATTATGAAAGTTTGTCATCATTCTTACGTGAGCTTGGAAGTGATCCAGATAAATTGCTTCCATTTAAAGTTTTGCAAGAACACTTGAAGAAATTTTGTGTTTTTGGCATGTACATGGCCGTAATGGTTCTTTATGTAATGAATAGTGAAGTAGAAGAGATTCCAGATATTCATAAAATGACAGATTTGGAAGAATGTATGGAAGAATGGAGATATGAAACAAAAAATATACAAAAGTATTATGAAAGAATTCGAGGGGTTATATTGGATTTTATTAAGTTTGGTTATGAATTTTAAAATAATAATGAAATAAGTAATGAATAGTGATAGTTAATGACAAAGCCAAAGAAGATTGCGTGTTATTTTTATTAGTAGTATTATAAGTATTATAATAAAATTGTTAAATATTGTTTGATACAGTAATAATGTTTGAATAAATTATGATGAAAAAGGAAACTTTTTTAAGTTCTTACATTAATTGGGATACTGCCAGGTAGTTTTATTTTGAGAACTTGTATCTAAACAAAACACTACCTTGAATAAAATTAGTGTGTCCCAAGTTGAATTGTTAAACTCTGTGATGGTCGTTTATGGTTCTTCGCAGCACTAATAATGAACTTTATCTGAAATTAGCAGTAAAGTAATGTGAAATAGTCAGTGAAGTGCAACAAAATCAGCTGTTGAACTTAGCAGTTATTATTTTTTGTATCATTTCATTTTGTTGAAGGTTATGGAATCTAAATAACCTACAAAAGTTTACCAATGTCAATGTCATAATTTAGGTTAACTACGTTAACTACGCATAATCTAGAAATTAAGTATTGTTTCAAATTTTATATATTAATTTTATGATTTCGAAAAAAAAATTAATATATACTTTCTTTATTATTCATCTAATTAGTTCTGAGGAAAATAATATCAATATCCATAAAAATAAAGATGGAACCTTAGAGGTTTACTTGAATTTAAAAGTCTGATTTTATTGACATCTTTTTGATGGGCAGTATAGCATTGCTCTTGGAAGGACCACTTTTACTGACTTAGCATTAAAAAAATAATAAGAAGAAAACAAAAAATGTGACATTTACAACATTAATTTTATAAATACAATTACATGTTCCAAGCAAGATTAATGTTAATTCTAAACAATCATCAAAAAATATATATTTGTAAATTAACACAGGACACGTTTGAATAAAGTTTTTTAGGAAATTATTGTTTTGTGTGGCTCTAACTTCTTACATTAGGTTATTTATATACATTAGCTATGAAATTAATTGCACTGATAGGGATAAAACGCTACAATACACCTTCAAATCTATCTGATCCTTTTATTTTTGCAGCTGCCTTTTAACATTTTTTCTTTTTTAAATCCTTTTTAAAAAACTTCGTTTGCATTCTCACCCTCAACTAAAATATTTGTATTTATAATTCTATAAAAATTCTCTGTCTGATTTATCATCATTGCATTGCAATGACAATGCTTTTGATGGGTTTATAACATAATGAGTTCCATTAGTTTATTGAATTTAATAACAAACTATTATAATGCAAAAAACAATTAATGTAAATTATAAATTATTCAATTTAAATCAGATAAAAAATTTATTTATAAATAATTTTTAAATCGATAGCTCTCCAAAAGTTGCAACCAACATTTAATATTTGAATAAATAAAAACATGATTTGTTTTGATTTTCTCAATCATTTCTAATACCCCGTTCATAGTTTAAATTCAACATGTTACATCTGTGGAAGAAGAACTAATTGTTTATTAAACTATCCAGCGGTTACTAGTATAAAGGTGGGGAGTTCATATAATGGTGTTCAATTGTAATTTAAATTGTTATGCTTGATAGTACCTAACTCTTCTACAAGGGATAAATTTTAAACCAATTCATTCATCGCAAGTACCCGGTGTAAGTGCTTTGCTTGTTACTGTTGTGGTTGTATACTTTAAAACAAAAACTACAATGTCTGACAAAACACCAACAGAAAACCTGGATTTGGTAACAGATGAAATGCAAGTTCATATGGAAAAATTAATAAAAGAATTGGGCATTGCAAATCACACAATAAATATTGTGGCAGGCTCAATTCGTGGCGATAATTATCTTGGTATTATTGCTAAAGTTACAGTGAACGGCGAAGATAAAAAATGGTGAAAATAAAACTTCACATTTTATTGTAAAGAGTGCACCAAGAAATGAAGTGTTTCGCTCAATTATCCCAATCCAAAGTGCTTTTGATCGTGAGATTTACATGTACAGTAAGGTTTTTCCTGAATTTGCTAAATTGCAAGAGGAAAGGGGGATTTTAAAGCCGTTTAAATCAACTGCAAGATTTTATAAATCGACCATGGAAAATAGAAATGAGGCATTGATCATGGAAGACATGAAGGAATTAGGTTTTGAGATGCGTGATCGACATGAACCGTTAAATTATAATCATACGTTGTTGGTAATGAAAGAATATGGCAGATATCATGCACTTTCCTATGCTTTACGAGATCAAAAACCAGAGATATTTCAAGAGATATTTGATAACACCCAAGAAATGTTTTTTTAATAGCTATAACCAATCTGACCTGGCACAAAAAGCACAAAAAGACAATAATGAAAGAGCTCTAAAGTCCCTCGATCCAATGAAAGATAAAATTGCTTATGACAGATTTAAAAAGTTTCAAGACAACATGCAGGAAACTGTGAAAAATCTTTTACAATCTGAATCAGCTGGAAAATATGCTGTTATTGGACACGGTGATAGTTGGGTAAACAACATGTTATTTAAATATGATGTAAGTCTTTCTTTAGGTTGATTTCTGTAATAGAAAGTATAGTAGCCTTTAACACTTTACAGAGTACTTCAAGACCACATTCGCCGTCTGAAGTTTGCTTATTAGATTGGCAGCTAGCACGTGCGGGTTCTCCAGCTCTCGATTTAGCTTACTTTATATTTGCTTGTACAGATAAACCGTTACGTGATCAATATTATGATCACTTAATACAGGAATATTATGAAAGTTTGTCATCATTCTTACGTGAGCTTGGAAGTGATCCAGATAAATTGCTTCCATTTAAAGTTTTGCAAGAACACTTGAAGAAATTTTGTGTTTTTGGCATGTACATGGCCGTAATGGTTCTTTATGTAATGAATAGTGAAGTAGAAGAGATTCCAGATATTCATAAAATGACAGATTTGGAAGAATGTATGGAAGAATGGAGATATGAAACAAAAAATATACAAAAGTATTATGAAAGAATTCGAGGGGTTATATTGGATTTTATTAAGTTTGGTTATGAATTTTAAAATAATAATGAAATAAGTAATGAATAGTGATAGTTAATGACAAAGCCAAAGAAGATTGCGTGTTATTTTTATTAGTAGTATTATAAGTATTATAATAAAATTGTTAAATATTGTTTGATACAGTAATAATGTTTGAATAAATTATGATGAAAAAGGAAACTTTTTTAAGTTCTTACATTAATTGGGATACTGCCAGGTAGTTTTATTTTGAGAACTTGTATCTAAACAAAACACTACCTTGAATAAAATTAGTGTGTCCCAAGTTGAATTGTTAAACTCTGTGATGGTCGTTTATGGTTCTTCGCAGCACTAATAATGAACTTTATCTGAAATTAGCAGTAAAGTAATGTGAAATAGTCAGTGAAGTGCAACAAAATCAGCTGTTGAACTTAGCAGTTATTATTTTTTGTATCATTTCATTTTGTTGAAGGTTATGGAATCTAAATAACCTACAAAAGTTTACCAATGTCAATGTCATAATTTAGGTTAACTACGTTAACTACGCATAATCTAGAAATTAAGTATTGTTTCAAATTTTATATATTAATTTTATGATTTCGAAAAAAAAATTAATATATACTTTCTTTATTATTCATCTAATTAGTTCTGAGGAAAATAATATCAATATCCATAAAAATAAAGATGGAACCTTAGAGGTTTACTTGAATTTAAAAGTCTGATTTTATTGACATCTTTTTGATGGGCAGTATAGCATTGCTCTTGGAAGGACCACTTTTACTGACTTAGCATTAAAAAAATAATAAGAAGAAAACAAAAAATGTGACATTTACAACATTAATTTTATAAATACAATTACATGTTCCAAGCAAGATTAATGTTAATTCTAAACAATCATCAAAAAATATATATTTGTAAATTAACACAGGACACGTTTGAATAAAGTTTTTTAGGAAATTATTGTTTTGTGTGGCTCTAACTTCTTACATTAGGTTATTTATATACATTAGCTATGAAATTAATTGCACTGATAGGGATAAAACGCTACAATACACCTTCAAATCTATCTGATCCTTTTATTTTTGCAGCTGCCTTTTAACATTTTTTCTTTTTTAAATCCTTTTTAAAAAACTTCGTTTGCATTCTCACCCTCAACTAAAATATTTGTATTTATAATTCTATAAAAATTCTCTGTCTGATTTATCATCATTGCATTGCAATGACAATGCTTTTGATGGGTTTATAACATAATGAGTTCCATTAGTTTATTGAATTTAATAACAAACTATTATAATGCAAAAAACAATTAATGTAAATTATAAATTATTCAATTTAAATCAGATAAAAAATTTATTTATAAATAATTTTTAAATCGATAGCTCTCCAAAAGTTGCAACCAACATTTAATATTTGAATAAATAAAAACATGATTTGTTTTGATTTTCTCAATCATTTCTAATACCCCGTTCATAGTTTAAATTCAACATGTTACATCTGTGGAAGAAGAACTAATTGTTTATTAAACTATCCAGCGGTTACTAGTATAAAGGTGGGGAGTTCATATAATGGTGTTCAATTGTAATTTAAATTGTTATGCTTGATAGTACCTAACTCTTCTACAAGGGATAAATTTTAAACCAATTCATTCATCGCAAGTACCCGGTGTAAGTGCTTTGCTTGTTACTGTTGTGGTTGTATACTTTAAAACAAAAACTACAATGTCTGACAAAACACCAACAGAAAACCTGGATTTGGTAACAGATGAAATGCAAGTTCATATGGAAAAATTAATAAAAGAATTGGGCATTGCAAATCACACAATAAATATTGTGGCAGGCTCAATTCGTGGCGATAATTATCTTGGTATTATTGCTAAAGTTACAGTGAACGGCGAAGATAAAAATGGTGAAAATAAAACTTCACATTTTATTGTAAAGAGTGCACCAAGAAATGAAGTGTTTCGCTCAATTATCCCAATCCAAAGTGCTTTTGATCGTGAGATTTACATGTACAGTAAGGTTTTTCCTGAATTTGCTAAATTGCAAGAGGAAAGGGGGATTTTAAAGCCGTTTAAATCAACTGCAAGATTTTATAAATCGACCATGGAAAATAGAAATGAGGCATTGATCATGGAAGACATGAAGGAATTAGGTTTTGAGATGCGTGATCGACATGAACCGTTAAATTATAATCATACGTTGTTGGTAATGAAAGAATATGGCAGATATCATGCACTTTCCTATGCTTTACGAGATCAAAAACCAGAGATATTTCAAGAGATATTTGATAACACCCAAGAAATGTTTTTTAATAGCTATAACCAATCTGACCTGGCACAAAAAGCACAAAAAGACAATAATGAAAGAGCTCTAAAGTCCCTCGATCCAATGAAAGATAAAATTGCTTATGACAGATTTAAAAAGTTTCAAGACAACATGGACGAAACTGTGAAAAATGTTTTACAATCTGAATCAGCTGGAAAATATGCTGTTATTGGACACGGTGATAGTTGGGTAAACAACATGTTATTTAAGTATGATGTAAGTCTTTCTTTAGGTTGATTTGTGTAACAGAAAATGTAGTAGCCCTTAACACTTTACAGAGTACTTCAAGACCACATTCGCCTTCTGAAGTTTGCTTATTAGATTGGCAGCTAGCACGTGCGGGTTCTCCAGTTCTCGATTTAGCTTACTTTATATTTGCTTGTACAGATAAACCGTTACGTGATGAGCATTATGATCACTTAATACAGGAATATTATGAAAGTTTGTCATCATTCTTACATGAGCTTGGAAGTGATCCAGATAAATTGTTTCCGTTTGAAGTTCTACAGGAGCACTTGAAGAAATTTTGTGTTTTTGGCTTGTACATGGCTATAATGATTCTTTATGTGATCAATAGTGAAGTGGAAGAGATTCCAGATTTTCATAATATCACAGATACAGAAGAATGTATGGAAGAATGGAGATATGAAACAAAAAATATAGAAAAGTATTATGAAAGAATGCGAGGAGTTATATTGGATTTCATTAAGTTCGGTTATGAATTTTAAAATAATAAAATGAAATAAAATAAGTAGTTATTTCTATAAATATGTGTTATTATAATACAGTTGTTAAATATTGATTGATACAACAACAATGTTCGAATAAATTATGGCAAGTTTTCCTGTAGTTGGTAGTTTAATTGGATTACTGCCAGATAGATGAACTTTATCTGAAATTAGCAGTGAATGAACATGAAGTAGATAGTGAAGTTCAACAAAACCAGCTTTAATTTATTTTTTTTGCGTTATTTGGTTGAAGGTTATGTTATGTAGGTTATCTACATAACCTACAAAATGTTACAAATGTCAAAGTCATAATTTAGGTTAACTACACATAACCTAGAAATTAAGTATTGTTTCAGATTTTAAGTATTAATTTAATTTTTTGAAAAAAAAATCTAATATGTAGTTTTTTTATCATTCATCCAATTATTGACTGAGGAAAATAATATCCACATTTATAATAAAAAATTGAACTTGAGTGCCTGATTAAATTTAAACTCTGATTTTATTGACATCTGTTTGATAGACAGTATAACATCGCTTTTGAAAGGTCCGCTTTTACTGACTTAGCATTAAAAGAAATAACAAGAAGAAACAAAAAATGTGACATTTATGATATTAATTTCGTAATAGTTATTTACGCAATAAGTGGGATACACACATTATTATAGCACGAACATGGAAATTGCGCAAACGAAGGCGTTAGTCCGAGTTTTGCGTAACCATGTGAATGCGATAATAGTGTATCCCACGAATTGTGTACAACATTTTATGTAGAACCGATGAATTTTTTGCAAATGAAACCATTTTTGCTGCTCTCAATCATGGACTAACTACTTTCGATCAAGATTTTGTGAATATTACTTCAAAGTAACAGCTGAATCTCATTGTTCAAAATGATAGCAACGCACTTAGCAACAGCGTAAACAGTAAAAAAATTTGAAAATATCGCACGTGTGCGGTAATCAAAAAATATTACCGCACACGTGCGGTAATGTGAAACATTACGTTATCCCAGAGAGTGCGATTTATAAGATATATCTCACGGTTGTACATAAATACAATTACTATGTGTTTCGAGCAAGATTAATGTTAATTCAAAACAATTATCAAAAAAATAATTATATGTTGATAACCAAATACTTTTAGCTTGTGCTATAAATCCAACCATAGTGATAAATACAAAAAAGTTAATTGATATTTCTGTACAGTTCTATTAATTATAACCACGTAAATTAATACAGGACGCATTTGAATAAAGTTTTGTAGGAAATTATTTTTTTCGTAGCTCTAATTTCCTGTATTAGGTTACATACATTAGCTATAAAATTAATTGCACTGATAAAAATAAAGTATTACAATACACCCGAAAATCTATCGAATCCTTTAATTCCCATAACTGGCTTTTGAACATATTTTCTTTAAAAACTATTTAAAAAATTTATTTGCATCTTACCCTCATCTAAAATATTTTTGTTTATAAATCTGTAAAAACTCTGCATGATTTATCGTCATTGCAAGGACAAGATTTGTGATTGGTCTTATAACATAATAAGTTCCACTACTCTATTGAATTTAATAACAAACTACCGTAGTGTAAAAAAGTTAATGTAAAATACAAATTATTCGATTTAAATCAGATAAAAATTTATTTATAAATAATTTTCAAATTGATAATTCACCCACAAGCAACAGCAATGTAATATAAAAAAAATAACATGATTTCTTTCATGTTTTTCTATAATTTTTAATACCTTGTTCAATAGTTTAAATCAGATCTGTGGAAGGAGAATTAATTGTCCTTTAAATATTCAGCAGTTACTAGTGTGAAGGTGGGGAGCCTATATATAATGTAGTTGGATTGTAATTTAAATTGTTGTGTTTGATAGTAACTCTTCTACAAGTGATAAATGTGAAACCAATTCATACATCTCAATTACCCAGTGTAAGTGCTTTGCTTGTTGCTGTTGTGGTTGTATACTTTAAAATAAAAACTAAAATGCCAGATGAAATACCAACAGAAATCCTGGATTTGGTAACAGATGAAGTGCAAGTTCATATGGAAAAATTAATAAAAGAATTAGGCATTACAAATCATACAATAAATATTGTGGCAGGCTCTATTCGTGGCGATAATTATCTCGGTATTATTGCTAAAGTTACAGTAAACGGTGAAGATAAAAATGGTGAAAATAAAACTTTACATTTTATTGTAAAGAGTGCACCAAGAAATGAAGTGTTTCGTTCGATTATCCCAATTCAAAGTGCTTTTGATCGCGAGATTTACATGTACAGTAAGGTTTTTCCTGAATTTTATAAATTGCAAGAAGAACGGGGGATTTCAAAACCATTTAAATCAATAGCAAAATTCTATAAATCAACTATGGAAGATATGAATGAATCATTGATTATGGAAGACATGAAAGAATTAGGTTTTGAGATGCGTGATCGACATGAACCGTTAAATTATAATCATACGTTGTTGGTAATGAAAGAATATGGCAGATATCATGCGCTTTCCTTTGCTCTACGAGATCAAAAACCAGAGATATTTCAAGAGTTATTTGATAACACCCAAGAAACGTTTTTTAATAGCTGTAACCAATCTGATCTCACTAAAAAAGCACAAAAAGAAAATAATGAAAGAGCTCTTAAGTCCCTTGATCCAATTGCAGATAAAATTGCTTATGACAAATTTAAAAAGTTTCATGATAACATGCTTAAAACTGTGGATTATGTCTTACAATCTGAATCAGCTGGAAAATATGCTGTTATTGGGCACGGTGATAGTTGGGTAAACAACATGTTATTCAAGTATGATGTAAGTCTTTCTTTAGGTTGATTTATGTAACAGAAGATATATTAGGTTTTAACCTGTTACAGAATATCTCAAAACCACATTCGCCTTCTGAAGTTTGCCTTTTGGATTGGCAGTTGGCACGTGCAGGTTCTCCAGCTCTTGATTTAGCTTATTTTATATTTACTTGTACTGATAAACCATTACGTGATCAATATTATGATCATTTAATACAGGAATATCATAAGAGTTTATCATCTTTCTTACGTGAGCTTGGAAGTGATCCAGATAAATTGTTTCCGTTTGAAGTTCTACAGGAGCACTTGAAGAAATTTTGTGTGTTTGGCATGTACATGGCTATAATGATTCTTTATATGATGAATAGTGAAGTGGAAGAGATTCCAGATATTCATAATATCACAGATTCGGAAGAGTGCTTTGAAGAATGGAAATACGAAACAAAAAATATACAAAAGTATTATGCGAGAATGCGAGGGGTTGTGCTGGATTTTATTAAGTTTGGTTATGAATTTTAAAATAATAAGATGAAATAAAATAAATAATGAATAATGATATAGATAATGAATTAATGATAAAACCAAAGATGCTTGTGTATTGTCTTGATTAGTACTATTATAATAAAACTGTTAAATATACAACAGTAATGTTTCAATAAATTATAAAGATGACAAATTTTCCTGAAATTGGTCATTTAATTGTATTACTGCCAGATAGTTTTATTTTGAGAATTTGTGTCTAAAAGAATTTTCTCAAATAAAATTAGTGTGCCCCAAGTTGAATTGTTAAACTCATTGGTGATTTTTTTATGATTGTTCATAGTACTAATAATGAACTTTATCTGAAATCATCACTGAATGTGAAGTAGTCACTGAAGTGCAACAAAATGACATGTTGAGTTAGTATTCTTTGTATCATTTTGTTGAAGGTTATGTAATCTTTGAACATAGAAAATTTTATAAATGTCAATGTCATAATTTAGGTTAACTATGCATAACCTAGAAATTAAGTATTGTTTAAGATTTGAAATATTAATTTCATATTTTCAGAAAAAATCTAATATATACTTTCTTTATCATTTATCCAATTAGTTACTGTTATGTATTCCAAGTAATAAGAGCAGTACACATGGTAACTCTTAATTTATTAAATAATGCTTCATACAACTTTATTGAGTACAGCTTAATATTCTTAATATTCTAACGATTTTGACCATTCTGACTAATAACGCTACAATGGCTACAACACAATCGTTAGGTTAAGTACCACCGGAAGGTTATATATTTTTTAAAAAAAGGCCTGTTCACCCACACTCCTATTTAGGTTAATTCACAATAGTTACCAAGGAAAATAATATCCACATCTATAATAAAAGATGGAACTTTAGTGCTTTTTTTAAATTTAAAACTCCGATTTTATTGACAGCTGTTTGTTGGGCAGTATAGCATCACTTTTGAAATGTCCACTTTTACTGATTTAGCATTAAAAGAAATAGTAAGAAGAAAACCAGAAATGTGACATTTACAACATTAATTTCGCAAAAACAATTACATATGCCAAGCAAGATTAATGTTAATTCTAAACAATCATCAAAAAAATAATTGTATGTTCATAGCCAAAACTACTTTTAGCTTTGTAAATTAATACAGGACACATTTGAATAAAGTTTTCTAGGAAATTATTTTTTTTGTGTAGCTCTAATTTCTTACATTACATTATATTACATTAGCTATGAAATTAATTACACTGATAAGAATAAAACGCTACAATACACCTTAAAATCTTTCTGATCCTTTAATTCCCATGGTTGGCTTTTGTAGAGAGTGGTGTAAACCAAACCCCCCACTCAAGAATAAGAGAGGGAGGTTTCCCTTGCACCAGCGAGGGCTACAACAAGAGGTCTTGTTAGTGACAGTTTTAAAATAAAGCTCATAATGTAACACATGCAGTTTTAATATTCTTCCCTAGAACTTACTAAATAAATAAGTTAAATAAAGAAATAACATTTAACAGCTTTTGAACACTTTCTTTTTAAATCCTATTTAAAAAATTTGTTTGCATTTTTACCCTCACCTAAAATATTTTTATTCTTAATTCTATAAAAATTCTCTGCATGATTTATCATCATTGCATTGCAAGGACAAGATTTGTGATTGGTCTTATAACATAATGAAGTCTATTGAATTCAACAGCAAACTATCATAGCGTAAAAAAGTTGATGTAAAATATAAATTATTCAATTATTTATAAATAACTTTAAAAGTGATAATTCACCTAAAAGGGACTGCCAACATTTAATATTAAAAAAAAAATAAAAACGTTTGTCCATTATCTCAATAATTTTTGATACCATGTTAAATAGTTTAAATTAGATCTGTGGAAGGAGAACTAATTGTCAATTATAATAGCAGTTGCTAATGTAAAGGTAGGGAGTCTATATAATGTAGTTGAATTGTAATTTAAATTGTTGTGTTTGATAGTAACTCTTCTACAAGGGATAAATTTCAAACCAATCCATACATTGCAATTACCCAGTGTAAGTGCTTTGCTTATTACTGTTGTGGTTGTACACTTTAAAACAAAAACTAAAATACCTGATGAAACACTAACAAAAAACCTGGATGAGATACAAGTTGATATTGAAAGATTAATAAAAGAATTGGGCATTACAAATCACACAATAAATATTGTGGCAGGTTCAATTCGTGGCGATAACTATCTTGGTATTGCTAAAGTTACAGTGAATGGTGAAGATAAAAATTGCGAGATTTACATGTACAGTTAAGTTTTTCCAGAATTTGCAAAATTACAAGAGGGTAGGGGGATTTTAAAGTCGTTTAAATCAACGGCAAGATTTTATAAATCTATCATGGAAAATGGAAATGAAGCCTTGATTATGGAAGACATGAAGGAATTAGGTTTTGAGATGCGTGATCGACAGGAACCGTTAAATTACAATCATGTTTTGTTAGTAATGAGAGAATATGGCAAATACCATGTGCTTTCCTATGCTTTATGAGATCAGAAACCAGAGATATTTCAAGAGATATTTGATAACACCCAAGAAATGTTTTTTAATAGCTATAACCAATCTGACCTGGCAGAAAAAGCACAAAAAATAATGAAAGAGCCCTCAAGTCCCTTGATCCAGTTACAGATAATATTGCTTATGACAAATTTGAAAAATTTCATGATAAAATGCTTGAAACTGTGACATAATTATGTTTTACAATCTGAATCAACTGGAAAATATGCTGTTATTGGACACGGTGATAGTTCGGTAGACAACATGTTATTTAGGTATAATGTAAGTCTTTCTTTAGGTTGATTTATGTACCAGATGATACAGTAGCTGTTAATCTTTTACAGAATGTCTCAAAGCCACATTCGCCTTTTGAAGTTTGCTCGTTGGATTGGCAGCTGGCACGTGCAGGTTCTCCAACTCTTGATTTAGCTTATTTTATATTTACTTGTACTGATAAACCATTACGTGACCAATATTATGATCACTTAATACAGGAATATTATGAAAGTTTGTCATCATTCTTACATGATCTTGGAAGTAATGCAGATAAATTGTTTCCGCTTGAAGTTTTAAAGGAGCACTTGAAGAAATTTTGTGTATTTGGCATGTATATGGCTATAATGATTCTTTATATGATTAATAAGTGAAGTGGAAGAGATTCCAGATTTTCAAAATATCACAGATACAGAAGAATGTATGGAAGAATGTAGATACGAAAAAAAAAATATACAAAAGTATTATGAAAGAATGCAGGGGTTATATTGGATTTTATTAAGTTTGGTTATGAATTTTAAAATAATAAGCTGAAATAAAATAAATAGTGAAAATAGTGATATAGTTAATGCTAAAGCCGAAGAAGATTGCCCGTTATTTTTATAAATATTATTATAATAAAATTGTTAAATATTGATTGATACAACAATAATGTTTGAATAAATTATGGCAAGTTTTCCTGAAATTGGTAGTTTAATTGGATTAGTGCCAGATAGTTTTATTTTGAGAACTTGTATCTGACAAAACATTTCCTTGAATAAAATTAGTGTGTCCCAAGTTGAATTGTTAAACTCGTTAGTGATCTTTTATGGTTGTTCACAGCACTAGTAATGAACTTTATCTGAAATCAGCAGTAAAGTAATGTGAAATAGTCAGTGAAGTGCAACAAAATCAGCTGTTCATTAGTTATCATTTTTTGTATGATTTTATTGAAGGTTATGTAATGTATGTAACCTACAAAAGTTTACGAATATCGATGTCATAATTTAGGTTAACTACACATAACCTAGAAATTATGCATTGTTTCAAATTTTAAATATTATAAAAGTTTCATGATTTCAGAAAAAATTTAATATGTTCTTTTTTACCATTGATGCAGTTATTTGCTGAAGAAAGTAATATCAAGATTCGTAATAGAAAATCGAACTTTAGTGCCTTGATTGAATTTAAGACTAATTTTATTGTTTGAACAGTATAGCATCACCTTTGAAAGGTCCACTTTTACTGACCTAAGATTAAAAGAAATAATGAAAAGAAAAACAAAAATGTGATATTTATCAATTCATTACATGTGCCAACCAAAATTAATATTAATTCTAAACAGGTGTCAAATAAAATAATTATACATTCATAGCCTTGGCAGCAAATCCGTTACTTTTTGCTTAGCTAAACAAATGTTCATTTAGAGTTTACTTATCTTATCTTTTCTTTAAAGCAAAGACTAAAGGATTGTGACATACACTGAATATTTACAGCTCTCCTCAACTAACTACAACTGCATAAGTTAATACAGGATACGTTTAATTTAAAGTTTTCATATAAAAATTAATTTTTTGTGCAGCTATAAATTTTCCATATTGACAATACTGGATGTATCAAGTGTTTACAAATATCAAATTATTAATGTTAAATACACATACCTGACCTAAGAACTAAGTATTACAGTTTCAAATTTTATACAGGGTGTCCCGCGACTCGACTGCCATAGCTTAAAGGTGTGTTCCTTGGATACATTTTCAAATCATGAATATGCTGACATTCACGAACGTTAAAATGGCAAAAATAATGTAAGATAAACGTAATACAAAAATCAATTGCAATGACAATGTGACAAAACTATTCACCAGCCTACTTCCTGTATTCATTTTAAACAATAACAATGCATAATAGTCAGTGGTGTGCTGGGGCCGGCTCGTCAGAGCCGGTTGTTAAATTTTCAGAAATTTTGCGAGCCGGTTGTTAAACTACCATTATTAAAAATTAAAAATACACAAAATGTCTATTAAAGAAATTTTCAATAATTCTATACCTACTATTATAATAAAAGGACTTCGTTGTTTGTGTATGCGTTTGGGCTGACGAGTGTACCTGACCTAGTTTGTGGTGCCTTTCGCACCCCCGACTCATAACTTGGTCTACGGGGTGGGATCAACGTTCAGCCTTCAACGCCAGCACTTTAATTTCAGTTATGATTTCAGTTTGTTCCAACTTTCAAGGGAATGTGTGCGCATTAGTGCAATTACTTTTGTAATTTGTGGTGCAACGTGCAATAGCAATTATACTCTTAACAGCGGATATTGAACTTTAAAGTGTGTCGTTGTTTGTGATAGAACTACCACAAAGAATTAAAATGTCAAAAAGACAAGGTGATTTATTAACTTTTTTAAAGGAGAAAAATAAAAAAACAGATAATACGAACGAAACGGAAGCGAATTTAGAAGCCATTGAACAACCAACAATTATTGAAAAAAAAAGCTGAAGAACCATTGTGTTCGTTTAAGGATGAAATAAATAATCTTGCTTATCCAGACTGCTGGAATGAAAAGGCAGTAGCTTTCTTTACAGAACAATATAAATGGCTGCAACTAAAAGCAGGTAAATTAGGATGTAAGGATTGCTCAACTATTGTTCATTTAGGAGTGACATCAGAAAAGCATGTTCATGTATCCAAGGAATGGAGTACATATTCGGTAACTCCAAATGGCAATAATAAAACCAGTAGACAAGCTTCTTCAAGAAAGAAAATTAGGGAACACAATTTTTCTCAAGCACATGGAAAAATTCAAGTTTTATTAAGGGAATCAGCTAACGAAGCAATGCCCAATTTAATACATAAAGTAAATAATAAACAAATTGAAGCTACCGTCAAAATCTTCAATACTGTTTACAGTTTAATTAAACGTAATAGGCCTTTATCTGATGTCGAGGCTGCCCTGGACTTGCAAAAAAAAATGGTGTAGATGTAGGCAATTGTTGCTAAAGAGATTAAAATGAATATATTTAAGAATAATATAAAGCAGGATGCCAAAGTCTGTATTATAATTGATGAGGCATCTACAGTTTCACGGAAAAGCACTCTAGTGATTTATCTGAATTGCGCAGTTCAGTCAGCTCCTGAACCAGTTATGTTATTTGTTGCCTTAAAAGAACTGATGTCAACCACAGCAGAGTGTATTTTCAATACATCATTGTCAACTTTAAATGACTGCGGTTTTCATAATGAATATCTAAAAGCAAACTTAATTGCATTTTGTTCTGATGGCGCCAGTACCATGCTGGGAAGAAAGCCCGGAGTAGCTGCAAAGTTGTTAGAAAGTTTTCCTAAAATAATCGTTTGGTACTGTTTAAATCATCGTTTGCAATTATCACTCGATGACTCAATATCTGAGATAAAACACGTAAATCATTTTAAAATATTTCTGGATAAAATTTACTGCGTTTATCACCAATCAAATAAAAATCAAACCGAGCTAGAAACTATAGCTAAAGAACTAGAAATTGAAATTATTAAAATTGGTCGAGTACTGGAACCGAGATGGGCGGCATGTAGTTTACGAGCTACTATTGCTGTATGGCGCGCATATCCTGCATTATATATGCATTTTTGTAATTCTTCTCACTCTGGTATGGCAAAGAGATTAGCTAATATTAATTTCTTGCAAGACCTCGCTTTAATGATTGACATTCTTGAGGAGTTTTCATTACTCTCGACTGCCCTGCAATCAAGATTAACTAACATTCATAAAGCTCAAAGATTAATCAAACGTACCATAAAAGCATTGGAGAATTTAAAGATGGGTATTGGAAAGCACGAATCTCAAGTTGAAGATTTGATTAAGTCAGAGAAGTTTAGAGACATTCCGTTTAATAGAAGTAATAAATTTATTGTGCTGCCTAGGACTATGTTACTGGAAAATATAATTCAGCACATGAATTTTATCGGACAGAAACAATAATGAGGAAATCTTTCATTATTTTGATTTATTAGAACCAGCTACTTGGCCTTATGAAGAAATAACATCACCATGGACAGCTGCTGAAAGAAAATTAAATTGTTTAAGTGAAATCTTAAAATATCCAATCGATTTAAACGATTTTCGGGATTTTGTTGACAGTAACATAGAATCAAAGAATGATCCAGTCCCTGCAACTATACAAAAAGCCAAAAAGATCGTTAGTACTATTGCAATCAGCAGTGCTGAAGCTGAAAGAGGTTTCAGTTTAATGAATGCAATATGTACGAAGGTGAGAAACAGTTTAACAGTAGATCACATATCAGATCTAATGACAATAAATCTGTTATGAAAAGAGTTAATGGATTGGGATGCAACTCCATTTGTAAAATCATGGTTAAATTGCAATCACAGGCTGGCTACAGATACACAAGTTCGACAAAGATCTACGAAAGGAATCTGTGAAAATAGACTGGCTATATGGAATTTACAGTAAATCGCAATGTACCAATATATTACCTATATTTTCATTTCATTTTATTTTCATTTCATTTTATTTTCATTTAATATAAATGTTATATTTTTTTATATCAGTAAAATTTATAATAAACTTATATGTTTCTACTTTCTATTACGTATGTCGCGTAGACGTTTTTTTTTTGGAAAGAGCCGGTTGTTAAACATTTACCAGCACACCACTGATAATAGTTAACCAAACTATTTCATTAAGAAAAATGTTATAGCCTATAACTCCTTTACTATTGGGTTTTGGACATATATGTATTAGGTATTTTCGACTTGAAATTATCCAAGGAACACACCTTTAAGCTATGGCAGTCGAGTCGCGGGACACCCTGTATATTATTTTCACGATTTCAAAAAAATGTAATGTGAAACTCGCCATTAAAATTCAATTCTTTATTACTTGTGTGGTTATTTATAAGAATAATCCACATGTATAATAAAAAATTGAACCTTAGTGCCTTGATACACTAATAACTAGTAATATAGATAGCTACATTTAATAGTCACATAAAAAAAAGATGATTTGTTTCTTTCAACTTTCTCAGCAATTTTTAAGACCTTCATTAATATTTTAAATTTCAACGTGCTAGATCTGTGAAGGAGAACCAAATATTAAAATTTCCTGTAATTATTCATCTAAAAGTGGGGGAGCCTACATGATGCTGTTGAATTGTAATTTAAATTTTTATTCTTGATAGCAACTCTTCTCGAGCTCACACACAAGTATAAACTGTCAGTTTTATCATCTTTATCCAGTGTTTGTGCTTTAAAACAAATAATCATAAAACAAAGCTAAAATGTCTGATGAAACGACAACAAAAAACCTTGATTTGGTAACAGATGAGGTGCAAACCCATGTGGAAAAATTAATAAATGAATTAGGCATTACAAATTATACAATAAATGTTGTGCCAGGTTCAGTTATTGGTGATAATTACCTTGGTGTTATTGCTAAAGTTACAGTGACTGGTAAAGATAAAAATGGTGAAAATAAAGTTACAAATTTCATCGTAAAGAGTGCTCCACAAAATGAAGTGTATCGCACACTTACCTCAATTCGGAGTGCTTTTGATCGTGAGATTTACATGTACAGTAAAGTTTTTCCCGAATTTATAAAATTCCAAGAGGAAAGGAGAATTTTAAATCCATTCAAATCAATAGCGAAATTTTATAAATCGACCATGGAAAATAAAAATGAAGCAGTGATTATGGAAGACATGAAGGAATTAGGCTTTGAGATGCGTGATCGACGTGAACCGTTAAATTACAATCATGTTTTGTTAGTAATGAGAGAATATGGCAAATACCATGCGCTTTCCTATGCTTTACGAGATCAAAAACCAGAGGTATTTCAAGAAATACTTGGTAACACTCAAGAAACGTTTTTTAACACCTACAACCAAGCTGAAATAGCAGAAAAAGAAGCAAAAGAAAATTATGAAAGAGCTCTTAAGTCCCTCGATCCAGTTAAAGACAAAATTGCTTATGACAAATTCAAAAAGTTTCAAGACAACATGTTTGAAACTGTGAAACATGTCTTACAGTCTGAATCAGCGGGAAAATATGCTGTTATTGGACACGGTGATAGTTGGGTAAACAACATGTTATTTAAGTATGATGTAAGTCTTTCTTTAGGTTGATTTGTGTAACAGAAAATACAGTAGGTTTTAATCTTTTACAGAGTACCTCAAAACCACATTCACCTTCTGAAATTTGTTTGTTGGATTGGCAACTAGCACGTGCAGGTTCTCCAGCTCTCGATTTAGCTTACTTTATATTTGCTTGTACAGATAAACCATTACGTGACCAGTATTATGATCATTTAATACAGGAGTACCATAAGAGTTTATCATCTTTCTTACGTGAGCTTGGAAGTGATCCAGATAAATTGTTTCCGTTTGAAGTTCTACAGGAGCATTTGAAGAAATTTTCTGTTTTTGGCTTATACATGTCTATGACAATTCTTTATGCAATAAATAGTGAAGTGGAAGAGATTCCAGATTTTCATAACATGGCAAACTTGGACGAGCTTGTGGAAGGATTGAAATTTGAATCAAAGAATATAGAAAGGTATAATGCAAGAATGCGAGGGGCTATATTGGATTTTATTAAGTTTGGTTATGAATTGTAAAGTAACAGCAAAATAATTAATTTTAACTGAAGATAGAACCAAAGAAGAAAATTGCATGTAATTTTTGTTAATTGAAATATTGTTTATATATGAAACAATACACATTGTTAAATATTTTTCCAAGTTTGAATAAACCTTAATGGAGAAGATAAGTTTTTTAAGGTTAGTACTGGCAAGGCCACTTCGCAGTTAGCAATTATTCTTGCTTACACAACCTACAATAATTTGAGATGAAGGTTATATTTGACATTGTAATTGACATTAATTGAGATCTTGCACGAAATGAACATTGGGGGTAAAACAAAAACATTTTCCATGCTTTATTATTTTTTGCGACATTGTATTAATAATTAAAATAAATTAAAAATTAATGAATGATGAAAATTATAATTTGTAATTGATAGAAAAGAGATAATTTTGTTTTATCTAGAGTTCCTATATACATATAAAATAATAGCGACTCTAGTTTTACTCCCAATGTGCATCACGCCACTGCCATCTTTGTTTACTAACTGGAACAGGCCTTTAAGTTCAATTAATGACGTCTCAAAAGAGAATAGATCATGCATTTATGATTTACATTGCCTGTATTTATAACAATTTTTATTAAAAAACTGCTTTTTAGACTAATAATGCTTGATTTTTTTTATTTTTGAGAAATTATTCATTAAAATGGACTGATACAGCAGCTACAACCACTTGTATTAGTTGCGTCTCATCTGATTTATCTTTCTGGAAAGCATCACACTGAATATACTTCAAGTTTTGGAGTAAAATTAAAATATCTAAAAAGAACAAATAAAAAGGGAGGTTAGGTGTGTTTTTTTTGAGATAATTTTGGCTCCTGATGTCTCCATTAATTCGAAGAATTCTTGTTTTAAAACTTCTTTCTTAGGTTTATTTACATAAACTGAAGGAATACAATCATAAACGCTACTGCATTTGAGCAGCGAGGTACGCAACAATCTTTGGATATCGCTTAATAATAAAAAAAGAAAAATAAGAATTTATATTTTACAGACATTCTTTTCATTATTTTACATATTATTTTAACGGAATTATTAGATTTATAGGCTAATTACTATAAAAGTTTAAAGAAAAACTGGGTTAAGTAACATAACCTCAATTTATAAAAAACTGCTCCATCATTGATCACAATGAAAAACAGTACAGAACCAATTATATTAATAAATGCACTAAAACATTCTTAACAGATTTCAAGTACAATAACAAATCTAACTACCAACTTCACAAAAATGAAAAGAATCATGCCTATAAACGTCAAGGTTTCGAGGTTATGTGCATCGTGTGAATGTCCTATTCAGAAATTTAAGATTAGCAAATATTTAAATAATAAAGTCTCAATGCATGCTGAAATCTGTATTTATAAACCAAAAAATTGTCAAATATTACAAACTGATCATGAACAGCATAAATATTTATTCTATCAGCTTCTGCTCTGTTTGTGTTATTGAAAATGAAGAATATCAAATGGATTATTAAATAGTGGGTTATATTCTGCCCTCGTGATTAAATTAAAGTCATGATTAAAATTTAAATAAAATGACATAGCTTCCTGACGAGGCTTGCAGGGGAGCGCCGCTTGGCAGGCCGTCACATTGAATTTTTGCGTATCAAAACGAAATATTATTTTTTAATATATAATATAATAATATTTAAAATTCTAGATGTCAGTGTACCATGTTTTAGATTAAAGGCAATTGTTTATGTAAGAATTTTTGGTACACCCTATATATATAATAAGGAAATGTAAGATTATGAGTTGTGACTAAGGTTGTGACTCATTAGCAAGTTCTAAACATTTTAAAACACACACCTATTTATATCTGTTTTATAGGTATTTATTAATTATGACATAATCTCATTCAGATTCATGCTAGAGAATAACAATCGTCACCTTAAAAAGGAAACTGCGTGTACTAGATGATCTTAACATGATTTTTTTATAATTTTTATGGATGATATTTAAATACTGGTACCTATTAAATTAAAATGACTAATGATGAAAATTATTTCATTTCTTACCAACAACATTCTTAATAACTCAAATAATAAAATTATTACAAATTGAGAGCAATTAAGATTAAATTTATTTATTTTATAATGATCATTGTATAATAAACAGTTTGCTTTTAGTTTATTACTCGACTTGAACAGTAAAATAAATCATATTATAACTTATGTATTGTTCTCATATTATATGTTAAACTAGACCTTGAAACATTTGTGATTATATCCTAGCCGTTGAAGATAATAATGTATAATGATAGAGGGATGTGTAGTAAAGTTTGTTGCGTAAAAAATAATAAGATAATTCGTCTTAGATTAGAATGACTTGCAAAAATCTAACCAATTGAAATTCCGAACGTTTAGTTTTTCTGTTTTTTAATTTTACTTTATAAACTTACTTAAAAACAAAAGTGAATGCTATTTAGAAGTGCTGGAATTCATTGTTACTAAAAACAAAAGAAACATTAAAGAGTTAATTTGGAATTGCTATCAACCACTGACACATAAATACTATAAGTACTTCATGTATTGTTCTTGTTTTTTTTAAACTTTTGTAATTTATTTCTTATCTTTGCCTAACATCTGAATACACAATTCATACTCCACCCGGAAACTATTTTTAATGAACCTGTAATTGGAATCAATCACTGGAGAACTGACTTGATACTGTCAAAATGCCTTATACTAGTTGCTTTGCATTAAATAAACAAAGAATGTTATTATAAGAGAAAACAAATTACAATTTTCAAACTTTTATTTCCCTTGATTATTATAGTGTGCTTCTTGAATGTTTTATTGTGATAAGTCTGACTGCAGCATAATATCAAAAGGTAGGTTCCGAGATGCTGTGCAATGATTGTGAGCAGCCACAACTATTCCTTGTCCTATCAAGCTGTTGCAGAATGGATAAGCATCATTTAAGCATATTTTAGTAAGTATTGTACTATAAGCCTAAAGGTCCACTACTTTGGTATTTGTACTGTTTAAGTTTGAACATCACTAAACCTTGCTATAAAGTAAAAATGTATATTAGTTAGAGAAGGTATAGTGTGAATCATCAAAATCGAAGCGAATGCATGTCGCCAGAGGAGCAGAAGAGCAAATTGCAAACACATGTGCAACCAGACAAACATCAATGCAATGCGTAGCACACACCGATTTGCAAAATGAACTCAAACAGTTTGTTTCTGCACTGATGAGTCATACTGCCTTCTCTAACTGATACATTTTTAGAGTTGATCCAGTGTCATTAAAAGAAATGTTCAATTAATTACAAGAAATATCTACTGTATATGTACAAGATACATTCCTTTGCTACATTTTGTTTTATGTTAGAATTTAATTTAAAAGGACAAAGAAACTTTATAAACTAACTCAGTGTGTCAACTATTATTAGAAGTAAAATATTTTTACTTTTATATTTGCAAATTCTGTAGAAAATTGCTGTTCATGTAAAGTCAAATCATGCATGATTTTTCCAAATTTTTACGCTTCATAATAAATATGAACAGAATATGGGCAAGAAGAGTTAACACACTGTTATATAGCATTTTACATCAGTACAGGCCACTACCACAGTTTATACCTTACAGAATCAGTTGAATCACTTCCCCTACATTTTGTCTTCCACTTCAAGAAACTCGCGGTCTATGCGCAGACCACTATTTTCTGTCCAGAAGTAGAAGAGCAAAAAACATGCAAAACATGTGCACATAACCTAACCTTAACCTTCCAAGAAATAATCTCATAAAAGCTTGTATTATTTGAGTGAAATCAACTTGCATATTCTGCAAGTGAATTAGTGAAATTGTTCAATGTTGGGAAGTTGCATTAATTAGGAAATTTGAATATCAGTTGCATATATGACCTTCCCTACAAGCGCGCGGTCTACAGTTTAGTGTGCGCAGACCGAAAAACCAGGAACATGAAAGATCAAAAGAACCGCTCTAAGAGATCCAACTGATTCTGTAAGGTATAAACTGTGCCACTACTACAGAAGCGTATTCTAGACGCCACGTCGATCTAAAACAAAAGTTCTATCTACATGGTTCTACTTTTAATAAACTTTTTCTCTAAAATGTTTCCTAAGAAAAATACAAGAGGGCGCCAAACAAAAACGGTTTTTCGGTCATATAATTATTAAACGATAAGAGATTAAGATTGATGAAATTTGGAGCACAGCATGACTGTTCAACTTGCTACAACCCAATTGAGTCGATATTTGAAAATACAGGTGTCGCTTATGGGAGGGGCATTATAGTATATGGGGGCACAACCAAGCCAGTTGATTGTGAGACAAAGTACCGACACCAAACAATAGACGATCGCAAATTGAGCTCAATAATGGTCTTTTCTCCGCTAGAGGCACTGTTGTTCAACGTCAAATTTGACAAGTCAGTTTATAAGTTTGAGGTTATTAGAATTTAAATTTTAAAAAAACATATTATCGTTGTCTTGTTGAGTATTATTCTTTATTATTTGCAAAACAAGTGTGTTTCCTATTTCCTCGAAGTCATCTTGCTCACTTTCACAATTATTGTTTATAAATTGCTGTAAAATCGATTTCGTAATGGTTATGCAACCGTTTTTAATAAACCGAATCAACAAAGTCTATGGAATCAACTCAAATAACTGTATCATGTAATTTTGTATGATCAGATCAGAAATATGTTAAGTTTCGAAAATGCATTTAATGCGCAAGAAGCCATTAATAATTACTTTTTTCTAAAATTTAAATTCTAATAACCTCAATCCTATGGATGACGTTAAATCTGTCAAATTTGAAGTGGAACAACAGCGCTTCTAGCGAAGAAAAGATCGTTATTGAGCTTGCTATTTATGATTAGGATACTAAAGAATGCCAAATTCTGAAGCTCAGAAAAGTTGGGAGAAAAAATGGAGCTTTATTTTTTATCTAAAGTTCGCTAGAGGCAAGTTATTCAGGGGAAGTAAATGAAACAGCTTCATAAGCATCAACAGTTACATTGTATAAACTTTTTTTTTCTTGTTATAAAATATCGAAGAGGAGTACAAGCAACGTTTTAATCTTATCTGAAAAATACTTTCTTTCCCTCAGAAACACCCTGTACACTAAAATTCCATTCAGGATTTGAAGGGCATTTTTTATACCAAGCATGTGTTTTAATCTCGATCCGATGTGCAAAAAAAAAAAATTGAATTGATTTCATTCAATTTAAATTGTAAAAACACAAATGCGTATTTCTGGATAAATAATGATATCGACTCGTGGAGATGTTGATGTGTAAAATACTAGTAACCTTGACATACTCATTATCATTCTCTGTGTATTATCCAATTTGTGTTATGTACGTGAAACTACTCTATTGCGTAAGCATGTTATTTAAAAACCAAAACATCTTTTGTGTAAATAATACCCACACGTCCCTGCTACACGTTTTTAATTTAGGAATAAATTACACTATAAAAAAGTCGTTTAGGTATTTAAAACGCAATTTAATATTTACCTTCCTGCAGGCGGAAAAGTGCTTGAATTATTTAATCAAAAGTGATTTTGGTAGCAAGAAACAACCTTGAACTGAACACGACTGATAGAATGCTATTTAGAAAGTTACTACTTTGTCCATACTCTGTAATTTAATAATACTATACAGCCCGTACTTTAAGAGTACACATTAAATACTATTAAAGCAGCCTAAAAGACGATCTGGATATCAAATCAATTGTAATTACTAGATAAATAGCTTTAAAATACTTCAATTAATTAAATGTATCAACTTTTATGAATGAATAGAAAGATAAATATTAGTATAGGTAAACATTTTTAGTTTAATAATAAGGAATTTTATCCTATCGTAATTAGACTTATTTTTATTATACAATACATTCGTAACAAATTAATAATTGGCATAAACTATCAAACAAAGTTTGATTTTTTAAAATAACGAAAAAAAATTCCATTTGAGATCTGAGATCGATTTAAAATTTCACTTTCGAGATTTCGTATTATTGGGAATGCTTTTCTCGTTTTTGTTCCCACTGCTTAAATATTCTTTAATCATATTTTTATTTTCCGTTAATTCAAATACGTAAAAAACACATACTGTTTATGGTGAAATTTAAAATTAAAACAACCCCTCTCTAGAATTATTTTGAATTTTCCGGAAATTAATTTCTCTTTTTATTTGCGAATAAAAATGAATATTGTGTAATTATAAATTTTGACGTTGTTATGAATTGTATAACAAACGACTGGTATACATCTCGCTCACTGGGAGACGTTGATTAAAAATGGTGGACGTTTATCATTAAATCATTACCATCTGATTTCCATATAATAATAAAAACTTTAGTATAAAGTCATAGAATGATTATAAAGGAAAATTTTCTGTGGATGCTTTAAATATGTGCGATGCGTGTTCGGATTTTCTTCAGCTTCTTATTTCATGTAAGTTTTAAATTTACATTGTCTGGTAAGCTTATGGGATTTAAAGTTTAAAGGGTAGCAGGCTATTAAGACTGCAGTTTTAGTCTCGTTTTTCACTTAAACTTAATCTTAATAGTCATCTACTTGCTAATGGTATTAGTATCTTTTAGAATTTCAGCATGTAACATTCTGCTTTGTATGTTATATTGACATCGTTCTTTCATACACGTAGTTTAATGTTAATTTCCTTTATTTTAAGATGAAGTTAATGTATGCAGAGAACCAAATGAGCAACCAGTATTAACCAAACGTGATATTAATACGGTTTTATTATATGTTCAAACATGGCCCGCGAGGTAAGCTGTCAATATATGTTAAGAAATTTAACTTATGACCACATAAATTTTATTTGTATACAGGCAGTGCATGTGCTGTTACCGAGACCAAAAAAATCTAGAACGTTTCAGTTGTATAACTCAAGGCATTATATACCTCACAGTATGCCAATTAAAAGAATTAGGCGAAAAAGATACCAAATCAGAAAAGAAACAATCCAAAACGGAAGAAGCAGCTGAAACAAAACTAGAGAAATCAAAAGAAGTCGAAGATAATACTGCCGAAATACAAGAAAGAGATAAGTTATTTATTTTAGCTTCAAAGATATTTCTTCTTAATTTTCCATTGTATGTCGCATTTAAACATACTGCAACAAATAAACTCGATGACTTAACTCAGCAAGAATTACAGAATCTAAATTCATTTTGCGATCTACACGATTCAGAAATACCAATGTATTTGCTGCGTAATGTCACCATTTTTTGTAAAATGGGTGGATTACACGCTATGACTGCGTGTTTCACTCATTTACCACCTGAAAGTTTACCTGTTTCTACTGCCCATGCTATGATCTCTATAGGTAAGACATCTTGGATAATTTAACATTTTCTTTAATAAAAAGAAATTTTCAGTGTGCAATTTAAAATTATGGATGAATTTCAAGAGCACAGTATCATTATTAGTTCCGTTGCGTTCGTGTGTACTCAGGTATATGTGTAAATTGTCTGATCAAGATCTAAGAACCCCAACAATTAAAGGCATGGCGGGCAAGTTTTATTATTTACATAATAAATGTGCAAATTAAAAATAATATAAGTACGTGTTGTAGATTTCATGTGGAACGTAATTAAGGATCCTCTGGATACTCCAATGGCTTTTGATGTAGACGGCCTAGATTTAGCATTTAAATATTTTACATCGAGTACTTTAACAATGCGATTAGCTGGTATTACACAGATTAATAATCAGATTGGCGTGTTAGCTGAATTGTGTGTTGGTGAAGCTTTACCGGAAGCAGAAGCTGCACCTAGACATATGGCTGATTGGTTAATTAATAATAATATTATTGTTCATATATTTGGTCCCAATCTACATGTCGAGGTGAGATTATCTATTTAAATCGTAAAAATCTACATTAAACGATTTTCAATGAAAATTAATTTTTCTAGGTAATCAAACAAAGCCATATTATCTTAAACTTCTTAGCAATGGAAGGACGTATTACGTGCGAACACATTGATACAATTTGGGCTGCTGCCCAGCTTAAACATTGCTCAAAAACAGTACACGATCTTTTACCTGGTCTTGTTAAGCATCTAGCTGCACCACCAGCTTTGCATTTGTATAGTCTGTTATTTAAAATGGAACCTAAAGATCATACAGAACAGGTTTGTGAAAATCTTTCGTTTATTAAATTTTAATGTCTCAACTTTCTTTATTATTTAGACGTTATTCTTGGCTTCCGCACTGATTAAATTTATATGGACGCGTGGTGGTGCTGGTTCAGAAACGGGTTTAATTGGCCTAGCTGCCTCTGCAGCTGGTATTGCTTTACATAAATGCCCTAGTTCATCCGAAAATAGCGTCAGTATGGATCCTAGTAATTCCGAAGAAGAACATGTAAGTTAACAGTAATATCAATTTGAATGTTAAAACTTATTAAAATCTTTGAAAAGGGCGACAGCTCGGTGCAGTCGGAGAGTCACAAATCTGATAGTGAAGATATTGATGGTGTAGATATAGATGAAGAATTGGACGAGCAGCCAATTATAGTTGATAGCGAGGGGCCTAGTCCATGTAAAGTTGCAAATAAGGATTTGTCTTTGAGTAGCGGTAAAGTTCCATGTGATAGCAGTACCGATGTAGATTTGGAAGGCGATCCACTTAAAGAAGAACCAATTAGGAAAGCTCAGTCGGCACCCATAACTCGCATTAGAGGTACAAAGCGTCAGATATGTCATATTCGTAAAAAAATGAGTTTAGGAACATCACCAGAGGGAATTGAGGCAGTGGTAACGAGCAGCTCGCACGATGAAGCTGATGTGGAAGATGGACCATGTAGGTTTCCCAGGAAAAGGAGAAAAGTGTTGCGGAAAACTAGAAATAAAAATTTTAAAGGTAAAAAGAATAAACGCTCTGTGTCAATAGCAGGTATTGAAGCTTTGAGTGATGGCGAAGCAGATAGCGAACCGGAGATGAAGAATGTAAATGTATCATTGAAAGAAGCATCTACACTCATGTTGCCAACTCAAGTTAATAGTCTCGTTGAAGCGTAAGTTATTTGTTTGCTAATCTGTGACTTTATAGTGAGAATTATGTATTGTAGTGGTCTTAAACGAGCAGTATACATGGAAGAAAGTTCTTCTTGTAGTGAATTGAGTAAAGAAACTCCCGCATTAGAAGGTCATGATGCTACATGCCCTAGTACTTTTCTTGCTATACATCCGAGAGCAGCGGAGTAAGTTGATGAATGATTTTGTAATTCTTCGCTTTTATGTGGTTTTATTCTTAACAGTCATATTTTGGATTTATTAAGCGGAGAAGAAGCAGAGGCTGAAGGCGATGCAGATGGTAGTTATTCTTCAAGAATGAGTACAAAGTCTGAAAAGAATATGGCTGATTTTGATGGCGAGGATTCTGTATGCGAAGAAGAATTAGCACAATTAGCAGAACACGTATGTATTATTATTTTTGTTTTTAAACATCTTAATCAATTTGATGTTCTTATGTGCAGGCGCAATTGAATCTTCATGCTCTTGCCAATCAATCCTCACCTGAGAAGTCGCCGGCTAGATTAGATCCCAGATTGTCGGCTTGTTTCAAAGTTGATAATGTTTGTCAGCCTGGAAATACACTTCTTTGGGATTTATTACAGGACAATAAAATTGTAAGTTGAAAATAGACTTTTTGTTTAGCATAAATAATTAAATTATCTGAATTTATTTTTTTTTCTATATGTATTTTAACCTAATCTTTGACTGATACAGAATTGTTTTGGTTATATAACCTAAATGTTAATTCTTTGACAGGTGTTTAACCTAACAATTAAAATCAGAAAATTATATAACCTAGTTGTCAAATCTTGACAGTTATTTAACCTAAATGTAAACCCTTGAGTGAAGTATAACCTAACCTATGATTTCTCTATTTCAGTTTCTTTTTAGTTAATAAGTTAAACAAGTTGTTTCTCTCTTGCTTTACATGGTGTTTATTCTGTATGAAGAATTTAGAAATCCTACTTTTATTATATTCTTATATCAAGGTTTGCAAATAATAATAGTGTGCTATACATTTTATGTTGTGAGTGAGTTAAAAAATGGCAGCTAATACTGAAAAATATATTTTCTCTTTATTTGATGCTAGAAAAACTGAAATTATGTTTATACAACACTAGCACTGCTACTTTAAATTAGGATTTAATTAAGTAAGTAATTTGGAAATCTTATTAAAAAATAAACTTGCGAGTGACAGTTTGCTGACCTTCAACACATGTTCAAAATCGCATTCGAAACTACTTTCATAACAATTAATTTTTAGGAATTTCTTGATTTTTAACATAAATTGTTGTAAAATGAAAATTACATTGCTTAAAGTTGTTCCTAAGCACCCAGTTATGGTTGTCACCCTGGTTACAAACAGTTGAGATTGTCACCACAACATATGTTGAATGTATAGTTTATCTCATTTCTATAATTCCTGTTAAATTCTTGTTGTGTTGGTAACAAAAACCTTCTAAACACTAGAATTTTTTATTGAGAAATGTTGACAATATTGTTATTTGTTTTTATTTAAAATCAGAGGTTAGATTGTCATTTGCATTTTGTAGAGTTACCTTTTGTTCTTTGTTTATTATTTGGAATAAAAATTTATTGTTTGTGTTGATTATTTCAATATTAACTTGTAAAATGATTTGCACATAAAAACGAATTTACTGCATTTTAACCCTATTGTGACATGTGACATTCGTTTGACAGAAGATTTACTAGTGAGAAATATGTAACTAGAAATAGTGATAACAACATAAATAAGTTTGGGGTATAACAGTGCATGCAATTAAAACCCTAAACATTTGAAATGGATTGGAATTATAGAAATGAGATAAGGTATAAGTTAAAGTTGTTTTACATTATACTTTTTTTCGTCTAGAACTTTGACTAAATTCAAAACTAGCTCAACTTGGATAATGTAAATCAGAACAATCGCTTCCAAGTTTTCATGCTAGATTCTAGATTTAAAACTAGGTCCGGTCCTATTTTTCAGCCAAATTGTTTTGCATAAACGACGTCACTAAGTTACAAAAATTGCATGCATATGATTGTCCAGCCAAGCAGTATCAATAAGCGCAACATGTTTATATGCATCTGCGATTAAGTATATGGACAACTTTACCGCACCATCAACTAATTGATACTACTCCTTAGTGATTGAATCTTAAAATTCATAAATCCATGAAATAGAAAATTTTTATTTTACTTTTCTCCATAAAACATTTTATTTCAAAAAATTATGGGCAAATTTCTGGGTTTATTTATGTATTGTTTACATTGTTTACTGTATATTTCAGGAATTAAATCTTTATTTAAAGTCAATATTTATTGCTAATTCTTTTTATTTTATTTTAAAACTAACAATTAATTTCTTAACCTTGCTTTCTTTGACATTGACAACTAACTTTCTAACTTCACATTGACTTTGATGGCTAAATAAATTGACAAATTAATTATAATAATTAAAATCAAAAATAAACTAATTTACTAAATTTCAACAGTATGAAAACAAAACGACACAGAGATAAAAAATCCCCAAAATGGTATTATTTTACATCAATAAAAACAATTTTAATTTATTTGGATTAACCTTATTGATTTGCTTAGCTATGTTTTATTGTAAAGTAATTTGGTTTCACTTTTCCTTTTAGGGTCAGTTGGGAGAAGGGCTAGCAGTAGAAGCTGAGAAGACACTTTGCAATCTTTTATGTTTTAATACAGATCGGATAATCAGAATGAAGTTCATTGAAGGTTGTTTACACAATTTAGCTAATAATACGTAAGTATTAAACATGATAAAGGAGCTATCCTTAAATTACGCAATACAAAATTAGCTTGTTTTTAACCTTCTACCTCAACCTTGTAACGAAACTCCAAATCCCTAAATTCTAAGGATTTGAACATCTCAAAAAATTTGTTATGTAATGTAGTATAACACTAAAAAACAGAACACCCTTTCGTTCCCCTTAAAGCATTAATGTAATTTAAGGATGACACCTACTTATGCTTCAAGAAAATTATGTACACAGTTATGAATTTACAGTATAAAATGAAATTGTTTTTTTTTCAGATCTGTAATAGTTTCCTTACGTTTGCTTCCAAAATTACTAACTTCATTTCAACAATTTAGAGGTTTAGATATGCATCACATTACTCATTGGGCTGAACGCCAGCACCATATGATGGCTCATTTTTTCAATAATTTAAAAACTTACGCAGCCGATCCTTCTCAAGCATTATCCATGTATTCGCATCAGATGCAAGTACAAGTTCGTTTGCATTTTTTATCTGCAGTGTTTTCACCATTAGGATCACCTCAAACATTTAAGTAAGCAGTCATTTTTAAATTTTACAGAAACACATTAATTTCTTGACTGTATTGTAGACTAAATTTAGAGCAAGTGGATACATTGTGGGAATGCCTAGCTCATGATCCAGAATGTTCAGATGAACTTTTCAGTTGGTTATTATCGCAAGCAAAAAGTACAGAATTACATGCATTAGGCATTGAAGCTCTTAAACGTTTGTATCTTATACATTTGCCAAGTTTAAGTCCGGAGAATTTTAGCATGACATGTTTAAGTCTGTTTCAACAGCTGTGCAATTTGGCTCGTATTGCTACAGCTAATATGGATACCAACGGACAGGATGGCTATGTTATTGGTATGGATCACATGTGGAAAATTGCTTTACGTGCCAATAACACTGGTGAGTTCTATAATAATATGAATGGATATAAAATTTAATTAACTAAAATATACATCATAGATGTAAGCATGGCAGCGATTCAGTATTTAAACAGTTATTACATGGGTCAGAATTTACAACATGAAGGCCAATTTGTCTGGCAGTGTATGGCGCACTTAAATGAAGCCACCCAAGATTTGATTAGTGCTAAAGGATCAGGCGCAGAAGAAGCTCCACTTCTGTGCATTCAGAGAGCTTTATTATTACTTAAAACACATATGGAAACGTTTAGAAGAAGGTAAGATTTACAGGAATGATTCCAATTACTAAGTGTTGACTTGTTTAATGAATCTGTAGATATGCGTATCATTTACGAAGGTGGGCACTTGAAGGTAAAGGTGTTGGCAGTCATGCCGCTCTAGGTGATCGTTCTTCTACTCTTGTAAGGCTCGTTATTCAACCAGCCGGCATGTCAGAGAGATGCGTTTTGGATTTATTGAGCTCCGATTATATTGCTGACCTTAGAGCAGAAGTCGTTACATGGTGGGAGAAATTATGTCAGGTAATTTCGTTTTTCAGAGATTATTATTATTATTATTATTAATTTGGTATTATCTGCAGACCAAAAATGCAGAGAATGAAGGTTCAACAAGTAATAGTGCAGTTCTTCAGGAAGGTTTGGTTCGAATTATTACACAGGGACAGGAATTAACCACTGACTGTGATGAAAAAACTTTAGCAGAGATGGGATTCAAAGATAACCAGGTTAAAGATGAATTGTGGATAATGTGATGGTGATAGGCTAATAAATTTCATTGTTCTAGATGGTTTACATATCAGTTGGTGCTGCTCGTGGTTTAAAGAAACGTGACTGTATGGACTCACCCTCTTTACAGCCACCACCTCCCCGAGAATCAATTCCAACACTGTTGCTGTTGCGCACGAATTATTTTGAACAATTGTTTGGCCTCATGCATACATTAAGTGCTATGAAAACGCCAGTCAAGGGTGGTGTAAGTAACAACTCGAAAATGTTAGTTGTATCAAATTCATAATATAATCATTACAGCATGAAATACCACACACCAAAGCTCAAGTATTAAGTAGACGAGTATGGGATATTTTAAGTCTATTACCAACGAATCCTACACTTCTATGTGGATTTCAACAACTTGATACTCCTTTAACTGAATTGCTCGATCCTGCTAGTCCTCAGAAATTAATGTACTCTCTTTATATCGTTGAATCTCTAAGTGTCAAAAGTACAACAGATAAAGGTGATGGCGATTCAAAAGGGAAGGAACCTTGGAGTCGAATATTTATTCAGCAAGGAGGTTTGAGGCATCTGTACGATATATTTATGTCAGGTATTATTAATAGAATTGTGCAATAAATAAGAACTTGATTTATTAAAGAATTGGCTGAATATTCTAGGAGTGCTCCAAAGATCTGGCGATGACGGAAGCGAATGGCAACAGGATTGTTTAGCATCTTTACTTAAACTTTTATGTCAGCTTGGTGTAGATCCTGTTCCGCATGAATCGCGACCTTCACGAAGTGAAAAGATTATTATTCCTAGTTTGAACGAGGTAAAATATACAGCTCTGATTTTGTTTTAAGTTGTTGAGTTTTGCTAAACGACTTTCCTCAGGCCTTGCTATCCATGATCGACGTTAAAGATACAATGCCTCGATTGACCAGTATTTTAGAAGAAGCTTCGTTACCACGAGATCCTAATCATTATAAAACTGGTTTTTGGGGAAGGGCACAGGTGTGGTTGTATAAAACGAATACGTTCTTGCAAGGTTAAATTTTGAAACTTATTTTAGGTTGTCCATTATGCTATGGCATTACTGGTGTCGTGGTTGCATTGTAGTGAAGAAGCTAAACAAGCTCTTTTTCAAACACCTAATTTTTCTGTTTGGTTACAAAGATTGGTGTGTATTGAAGTGTAATTTTTAATTCATAATCAAGTTTTAAAAAAATATAATTAATTGCAGGTATTAGAAGATCCTGAACCAGCAGTAAGGAGAGAAGTGTGTTCGGCGCTTTATAGATTATGTTTAGGAGTTGCTGCAAGAGCTGACGGTCTTGATAGTAGTCTCGTTGCGCCGATGCTGTCACAGTTACTGAGCTATATGAGTGTAGCTGAAAGTATGCGGCCTCAAAAGCTGGAGGTAGATTTGTAATTAAAATTTCTGTCTTGTTCATTTTTAAACTGTTATATTTTCCAGACGATTCAAGCACCTGAAGAAGGTAAAGAACCATATGGTCCTGCTTGTAGAGACTATTTCTGGTTGGTATCACGTCTAGTCGATAGTTTACCTGATGAAATTGTTAAAGGTAAGTATGATCTTTGAACACAAATGTCAATAAAGCAGACCGAAGATACACGAATGGTTCATGTGGGGTATTTTGCGATTGCAGTGTTGGGACAGTATTAAATAAAGTTGTACTGGTTGATTATTTGCATGTTCTAAGAATGCTTTTTCAAGTTGATACTCAAAATTCTAAATCTTTGAAGTAAAATAAGTCTTTGCTAGAGTTTCTGAGTTTTGACCATTTCTTTGGTTCCTGGGACTTGAGTCTAATCAGTTTTTGAGATTTGAGACAATTTTAAAAGCTGGTTAGTTCCACCATTTTTACTTCTTTTATTTCATCACACTGAGGCATTTTATATTCATATTAAAGCTAAAATCATTTATAGTCGACCATCATAAGAATCAAATAATCTACATAGTTATGTCCACTGTTGCATTTGGACAAGACTAGGGTCAACCTTAACCGAGTCGTCGTCTGGTGGCTTTTCATTAAATGTCAAATAGGAAGGGAGCAAGGGAAAGGTCAAAATTGGAAATCTTGCAGTTTTTGAAAATGAAACATTAGAATAACTCAAGAACAGGTTGGCCAATTTCGACCAAACTTGGAAGATAGGTGGTACTGGTGGCTTATCCCAGCCTACTTATAACTCATTTTGAAATTGAGCTAGAGTTTCAGAAGGGTAGGGTACGTTATTCTTTCATAGTTGGGTCTCAACTGAATTGAATTGTAAGTAAAAAAAAAACTGATGTCTCTATAATTATGAGTATATTTCATTGCAAAAAGTGTCTGTATGCTTTACCCCTTGTTTGGTGGGATTGCGTTACAACTTAAAAAGGGTGTATGATAAATTTATTCAAAAAATATAAACACATTTATTTATTTTTAATTATTTATTATAATAAGTTTCCTCTATTATTTATTACATATATTTACAGGTTCGTTTCATATCTATATTTCTAATGCATCTTTATTCCTTCACGTCTACACATCAACTCTTTACATTGCCAGTTCATTACTCTATTATCACACACATGTACATTCGTTTGATGATCATCCTTCATTCCTCAGAAAATAAAATTTAAATTCAATTTACAAATTTATACAATCTACAATTCACGCAATTAAAAATAGTATAAAATAAAATAAGATAAAATTAACTACCTAAACTTTTCCTAACATCTTTTCTTTTTTTTTTGTAAATTTATTGTTTATGTGCAGTTATAAGTTTAAATGTTTGCATACATACAATTTATTGTGGGAAGCAAATGAAAGTCATTAAGAATCAATTATCATATTGATTTATAATTGATTTTCTTTGCTTCGCTAATAACAGCCATTGAGCAAAGGAAACTCTTTATTAGACAGTCAAGTTACCAACCTTTCGTTCTCTTTGCATAATTGCATGGTGCCCACATAATTGTAAATCTTTATTATTTAAATTAATTACTGTGTTATCATTTATTTGTTTAAGTTCTACAGAATCTCTAGGGTATTTTAATAATTCAAATATGTTCGGAAGGCCCCTTCCTATCATTGCTTTTCTGAGTTTTCTGTATATCTTTACTCTTAAGGCGTGTTAATGTTATTGCATTGGCTGCTGCATTTTCTTTGCCTTTTATGTATTTTATAGCAAAATCAAATTCTTCAAGTACCAATCGAAATTTTGTTAATCTAGATGAAGAATTGCTTATACTAAATAAATAAACTAAAGGCCCATGATCCGTTATAATTTGAAATTTACGTCCATATAAATATGGTCTGAAATGTTTGACTGACTAAACAATTGCTAGTAATTCTTTTTCAATTGTTGCATAATTTGTCTCTGCTTTATTTAATGTTCTACTAGCATATGCAATGGGTTTATTATTTGAATTCGCAAGAACTGCCTGAATTGCATAGGATGAAGCATCCATTCCGAGAATAAATAGATTAGTGGGTGACAAATCTGGGTGAGTTTTTGAAGAGTTGAAAGACAATTTTGACAATCTTTATCCCAATTAAATCTGACTGACTTGCGTGTTAATCTGTTTAATGGATACACAATTTGTGAAAAACTTAGAATAAATTTTTCATAATAATTGACAAAAGCAACAAATCGCTTAGTTTCATATACATTTTCTGAAGTGCTCGCCGCCGACGAGCGCTGAAAAAGCTATTTCGTTCGGCTTATTCGCCGACGCGCGTGAAGTTCGTTGAAAAAATCTAAAATCCTTGAAGTGGAAAAAAGACTACGATATACGAATCGCCGAGCGCTAGACAAAGAGGGGACAGGCTTTTTCCACTTCCCTTTTTGAAGCCGTAATTTTGCACGCGTGTTGAGGACGTCTTTGGTTTATTTCGAGACGAAGCGGACGTCGGTGTCCAGGTCACGCGTCGCAGCCCGCCATTTTCGGGGTTTTTTTTTGATTTCGCATCGGAGACGGCCGAGGGACGTCGGCGCGGCGTTACGCGGAGCGAAAAAGTGACGATCGTCACGACCGACGTGGGAACGGCCAAAGTCAGTCGACTGTGAGACAAACTACCGACACTAAACAAAAAACGATCGCAAATTGAGCTCAATAACAATTTTTTCTCCGCTAGAGGCACTATTGTTCGATGTTAAATTTGACAAGTTTAAACGTCAGTTTACAGGTTTGAGGTTATTAAAATTTAAATTTTAGATAAAAGTAGTTATAAATGCCTTGTTGCGTATACTTCATGATTCTTTGCAAAGTTTGTTTGAGTATGAGTATTTTCTATTTCTTACATGTCATTTTCATCACTTTCGCAATTATTTTTTTATAAACTGCCGTAAAAAAGATTTTTCGAATAAGTTGAATTAACCCAAATAACTCTGTCATGTAATTTGTATCATCAGATCAGAAATAAAGAGTTTAAGTACGCAAAAACGCGTTCAATATACAACAGCAAGACATTTTTTAAATTACGTTTTTCTAAAATTTAAAGTTTAATAACCTCAAACTTTAAGCTGACGTTTAAACTTGTCAAATTTGACAATGAACAGCAATGCCTCTAGCGGGAGGAAAACTGTCAATGAGCCCAATTTGTGATCGTCTTTTGTTGACTGACTTTGGAGACGGCGTCGTACCGCGTTCGCCGCGCGAGGCGTCCATCGTTCCATAAGTAAAAGAGCTATTTCGATTAACGTCCGGCTTTATACCGACGCACGTGAAATTCGTTGAAAATCTTGAAAATTTAAGACATAAGTAGTCGCACAAGTATGGGGGAAATAAAGGTCCACTGCTGGTGTAAGACTAAATATTCAGAGGGGTCGCCAGGTATCTCTGAGGCTTCATTAATGACACTGTCATGCTTGTGCCATACATCCCTTAGGCATGGAACGCCTAAGAACTTGATGTTTGAGAAGTGGTTTTTAACTCTTCGGTCTAGATCCATCAGGTTCTGTTTAAATAGTGCCACTGCATGAAGAATGCAATACCAGCTTGCATATTATGAACTTAGTTGACAATGCTTGACAATCCTGGGAGTTACAAGACAGTTGCGCCACAATCCTGTCAGCATTTATAGTCATTGCCACCTATTGGTGGTTTTAATTTTTCTTTCCTTTAGTTTTATAAAGAATGAGGTTGTTATTAAAGAATCTGCCATAAATGTGATAGATAATAAGGTAATTGAATTTTGATTCTACCTCTTTATTGTTCAAAAAAATTACACAACTTTTTTCTAACTTAACTGAAACTGTAACTCTTACAAATGGAAAGAAATTAAAGCTGAACACCCTGTAGCTTTGATGTATCTTTTGGTCTGCCTTATTTGCATTCTTACTTTAAATAAATATGGTATATTTCAAATTTTTATTTTTTTAAATCAATCTTAGAAAGCTTAGAAGAACCACAAAATTGCGTCATCGATATTAATGGGTTAACAGCGAAAATTGCACAGTCTGTTCTTTCAAGAGAATACCTAGAAACAAGACACAGGACAATAGATGATGATGGTTTAATCGGACTCTTGAATCTACTAACAAATTTGCTAAAACACAGGCCACCGTTTCAAACTAGTAAGCAGGGACAGGAATTATTGTGTGAGGTAAAGATTCTTTAAGCCTTATAAGTTAATTCAGCAAATTCATTATTATGTTTTTTATGCAGGTTTTCGATTTTCTATTCGCACTTCCGAATCCAAAAAAACGTCACGTGCCCAAATGTAAATCTGCTCGATCTAGGACTGCTGCGTTCGATCTTTTGGTTGAATTGGTGAAATATGCGCCTGAGAATTATGCAATTTTACACGATAAATTATTAAAACAACATCAGCCGGGTCCAAATTCACCATATCCATGGGATTATTGGCCTCATGAAGATGGAAGATCAGAATGTGGTTATGTTGGTCTAACGAACCTTGGTGCTACATGTTATATGGCTTCATGTATGCAACACCTTTATATGATGCCCCAAGCAAGAGCATCCATATTGTCAGCTAATACCGAACATTCTAAACATGAACCAACATTAAAAGAATTACAAAGGATGTTTGCGTATTTATTGGTAAGTTTAAATAAATTCGAAGTGAGATTTAAATTTTGTTTTTTTGCTTTTATTTATTAGGAAAGTGAAAGAAAAGCTTATAATCCACGAAGTTTTTGTAAAGTTTACACCATGGATCATCAGCCTTTAAATACAGCAGAACAGAAAGATATGGCTGAATTTTTTATAGACCTAGTCAGTAAATTAGAAGAAATGACTCCAGCTTTAAAGAAAGTTATCAAGACACTTTTTTGCGGTGTCATTAGCAACAATGTTGTTTCTTTAGTAAGTGAACAAGTTATTGCCGGTTGTATGTATCCGTACTATACATTGAATTTTAGGACTGTGATCATGTTAGTCGTACTTTGGAAGAGTTCTATACAGTACGTTGTCAGGTTGCTGATATGAGAAATTTGTATGAATCTTTAGATGAAGTAACAGTTAAGGATACACTTGAGGGTGATAATATGTACACTTGCTCACAATGCGGCAAGAAAGTGAGGGCAGAAAAACGGTAATTGTTGCATTCAAAAGTTAAATAATGAAGGTAATAATATGAATTCTGATTTTAGTGCGTGCTTCAAGAAATTACCGCACATTCTGTGTTTTAATACCATGAGATATACCTTTAATATGTTAACAATGCTCAAAGAAAAAGTCAATACACATTTTTCCTTTCCATTAAGATTAAACATGGCCGGTTATGTAGAGAAACAGCTGATGCCGCAACATTATCAAGGTGCGTTTGTTTAAATAAAATTCAAAAGTAAGTTAACTAGTATTTCTAAAATATTTCAGAAGAGAAAGAAAAAGGAAACGAACCTGAAGAACCGGAACAGTACGAATATGATCTTATTGGTGTTACGGTGCATACTGGAACAGCCGATGGAGGCCACTATTACAGTTTTATTAAAGATAGAACAGCCGGTGCAAGGGATAAATGGTTTCTTTTTAATGATGCTGAAGTTAAACCTTTTGATCCAAATCAGATTGCTGCCGAGTGTTTTGGAGGAGAAATGACGGTAAGTCTCTTTTTTCATTTCTTGTTGTTTCATTGCATTATCACTACTGTTTTTCAGAGCAAAACGTATGACAGTGTAACAGATAAATTCATGGACTTCAGCTTTGAGAAGACCAATAGTGCGTACATGTTATTTTATGAAAGGTGTCCATTGACATCGATCACGGAAGGTGCTGAATGCCCGTCAACAACTTTAGAAGCAGATATTATATCGCCCTGTTCGCCAACGCCTACTGCTACTTTTGAGCTTAGTAAAGAACTTGAGGATTGGATTTGGCAGGATAACATGCATTTTATTCAGGATAAGAATATCTTTGAGCACACTTATTTCAAGTAAGTTACTGGTGTATGAGTCGAATCTAACTGTTAGATGTTATATGAGGCATTCCACGTGAAATTGCACAATTTTTTTTAACGTTTTTCTAAGACAAAATAAGAGATACGTATATTTTTATATCTTGATAACTTAATTATTATGGTAATTACAAAGAATCAAAGTTTCTGAAAATTTGTATGCACTGCCCTGTTTAAGTGTAAATATTTCTTGTTCTGTTTATGGGAAGGACTTGCTATTCAGCATAAAGCAAGGGCTGAGAAGCACCTTTTCATACATATACACAAAAATTAAATTCGTGGTTACCTACTGTGATTTCTAAGACGTTTTATTTTATAAAATTAATTTTCAACATTAACCCGATGTTTTAAAATTCTAAAAAAAATATGTATGCATTCCTTGATACTTCCTCTATAAGTGTGCAAAATTTCAAGATGGGATTCGTTTTGGTTAGTTTATAATCACTTACCAAACACCAGCGTGTGAACAATGACGTATCAATAGTCGTCGAGTTTTTACAGCACGAGTACTCATGAAGTCAATTATTAATGTACAACGCTAGTGCAGACACTGTAATAACTCGTAACCACGATTTTAAAGTAACTTAAAAAGCAACAAATTTATTTGTTGTTTCTAAATTTTTGAAGAAGCGGGTAAATCACTTCCTATGAAATCTTATGGGATGCTGTGATTGCTTGCTCGCACGCTCATAAAGCATCTGTAGTTAAGTGCATTTATGACAGTAATTCCATTCTGAAAATTTCGGTGTACAAAGTACATGTGTTTGAGAATCCTGTGGAATTTTTGTAGAATTTTAAACGACCAGGTTAATGCTAAAAATTACAATTGAAAAAACAACCCTCGAAAATTGTTTTTTTTTTGTTAAATATATCGCAATATTTATCAAGTAAAACATCATTTTCTAAACTTTAAGATGATTTAACGTAAACATTTTTACATTAACTGAAAATGGAAGAAACGAACGTTTTCATATTATGTAGATCGCTAACACTCGCAAATTTATAGACAAAATAAAATAAAAAATACAAAATAATGATATCTAACGTAAACAAAAATACGTGTCTCCTCCATTGATTCATACAATACATAAAAAATTCTTCGAGCAATTTACAATTAACTTTAGATATTTTGTGACTGTTTAATTTCACTTGGAGCGGCTTTGAGGCACATTACAATGCAGGTAACATATGTAGTACCCTTCCGCATACTCAAACAGCAACACTTGTAATATTCTTAAAATACATTTATAATTGGAATCCCATCTTGAAATTTGGATGGCACGTAGAAGATGCATCCAAGAATATAGTAGAATTTTTCCAGATTTTTAAACAATCGGGTTAATGCAGTAACTTACAATTAAAGAAAACAACCCTCTAAAATACAAATTGTTTTTTAAATAATCCTATCGTAGTATTTATAGGGTAAAAGATCATCTTTTAAGCTTTAAAATAATCCAAGTTGGAAGTCTTTGTGTTGTGTAATAAAGGAAAAACAAACGGTTTTATACTAAGGGATAAGCTAAATCTCGAAAACTTGTATGCAGAATAAAATACAAAATAATGACATTTGGCGTAAACAAAAAAATATGTGTCTCTTTTTTTGATTGGTATAACATATAAAAAAAATTTCAAGTGTTTTATCACTGTGCGATTTCACGTGGAATGCCTCATATGTAGATCAAGGTTTGTAAATAATAGCTGTGAAAGGTAGGTCATCCTATACATTTCAAGCATTGAGCTGAGTTTAGTGAATTTCCTCAATTCTTCCATGATGCATGAGCATCTTAGGCCTTAGGAAAGGTCTGGAGTTCCGCTTTTGCAATGTTCTGATAAACTGGTAGAGCATACTTGTCAGTATATGTATGAATAAAAGTTCTAAAATGTTAAAAGGTGTCAATGAAAGTAGAGACAACCCTATTTTTGTATTATTTACAAAAAGAACTTGATAGCCTCTAAAGGCCATTATCTGACGCAATTTCTGATTTTTTGTCACTTTTGATTTAGCCACAAATGGCATTTTGAAGTCTTAAATGGAACATATTTTTGCATACAGCATGTTTTAGCTTACTAAGGCTGTGGCACTTTTAATATGGGAGAAATTTATTAGGACCAGAGTTTGCTTTAAAATGACATTTGAGAAAACAAAACAATATTATTTTAACCGTATTTTAAAAAACACGTCATTATTTAACATTTAACGAAAAATATTTGTTTCGTTTTTTCAAATGTCATTTTATACTCTGTTCATGATGTTTCTGAATCACAACAGGCCATGTTTTCATTTTGTTAAGTTGGAAGTGGTTTTTTGTTTTTGAAAACTGTCGTATCTGTGTGTGTATTTGGTGCCATTGCATGATCAAAAATTTTGCATAAACGTTTAGTACCAATTAGTTCTGCTTTGTTAAAAAAAGATCAAATTTTTTTTATAACAAATGATCATTAAAATTTCAGTTTCCGGTAGACTATGAAACTTTTCCATAGGGCATAGCGTAGACAGACACACGCCAACCAAGGCCAATACGTAACTTACAAATTACAAAACCAATTAATAACATGATAAAACAAGTTCAAACTGTTAATTTGACAGATAATTTTTACTGAGAATGGATTAAGACATGAATTTTTTTTCATAGCCTACTGGAAACTGAAATTTTAATGATCGCATGTTATTTTGCATCTGATTATACTCTACTTAAGGTATTCTTAGAAGTCTTAAGCGCTCATGACCCTAAGACGAATATTTTAGAAAATATTACAAAGTAAAATGGGCGCCGGGTCCATTGGACCCACCTTGACCGGATAAGGGTTAAGCACAATAAACTCTCGAACACCTTCTAAAGATTGTGTCCAGAATTTATGGCTCGAGTCTCTTCCAAAATTTCTGTAATCACTGCGAAAAACTCATTTTGGCTAACTGGAAAAAATATATAGGGAATCTTTCGTTTGAAAATATTCCTCCTTTTATTATTTCGCTTGCAGAATCTGACTCTGAATCTTTTTCGGATGATTCAGAGCTAGGCTCACCTCACAAACTAATCTACTACTTGCAGTGAGACCTAAGAAGATGCTGTGCAGGTATTGGCATCCTTAGAGGAAATTTCCACAGCAGGATGAAGGTGTGGTATTGTTACAGCCCTTAATTGCACTGAGATGCAATACTACATAACATTTTAATTAATGGACTATTTGTAAAACCACAACTTTGATTGTCAATCCCCAAAGACATTATCAAACATAAGTTTCATTAATTCTTCAACTATTACATTTAATTCTTGAAAATCGCCTATTTAGTAGAAAACTTATTTTATGATTGTTTTCAAATACAAGGCCCACACTGAAAATTCCAGCAAGCTACCCTAAATAAAATCATTCTTTTGTTTTTGTTTGACGTTTTACAAAGCAGTTGCTTTTTTCCGAAGTGAATTTACTTTTACAGTTTGTTTGTTATCCTGTTTTGAAGTTGCTGTGTTGCAGTTATAATGAATTTAACTAGAGAACATCTTCGCTCTATGATTTATTACGATTTTAAGAGTTCGCTTTCTCTGGCGCAAAGTGAGATGAGACTTAAAAATGCATTTGGTGATGAAGCCCCATCTAAAGCCACCATATATAATTGGTACAATGAATTTAAACATAACCGTTCCTATCTGAACAATGAATTTTGTGAAGGTAGGCCACCTACTGCTGCGACCGAAGAAAATGTTGCTGCTGTTGGAGCCTTGATTGAAGAGGATAGACGAGTAACATAGTTATATTCAGGCAACATTAGGCATTGGTATGAGTCAAATTCAAACAACTGTACACCAACATTTAGGTGCCAAAAGAATATGTAGCCGTTGGATCCCACATAATTTATCTGATGCTGAAAAGCAGCATCACATCGATTGGTGTAGACTGTAGAGAAACACTTGTAAAATACAATCAAGGAACTTCAAATTCTATATGGAATATTGTGACAGGAGACGAATCCTGGATATACAGTGCTCAATGAGTGTTTGAAACAGATGCTATGTCTACGAAAGTAAGAAGAACAAGAAGTGTTGGCAAGAAAATGGTAGCAAGTTTCTTCTCGAAAACTGGGCACATTGCTACAATTGTGCTAGAGGATCGACAGATGGTTAATGCAGATTGGTATACTATGGTTTGTCTGCCTGAAGTTATAAGAAAAGTAGAAGAAAAACGCCCAAAAGGAAAAATCATCCTACATCATGACAAAAAGCTTCCTACTTTGTATTGTTTTAAGAGTATAACTATAAAAATCTTTACTTATAATGCATATTTGTTTAATAATAACAGTAACATACTAAAAATTCTTAGAAACTAATAGAAAAATAAATAACAGAACAAAGAAAACAGGTTTACTGTTTTTCAAAATATTCTCCTTTATAATTTATATACTTATGCATTCTATAAAGCCAGTCCTTAAAACAGTTGAAGTTGAGGATTTTCATACCGTTATTACAATCCGTAGTCAACTTTTCCTCATTATCTTGGTAACCTTTGAGAATTGGATACAGGCGTGTCGTGGTTTTGTACTCCAAATCACCTGTCTAATGAGGCCCTTGAGTTGTGTCCACACCTTTTAAGCCACCCTGTATATTTCAAAGAGTGTGTACAGTACCCCTATGATACCTCCTCTTCTATACTGTTGCGGGAATTTAGTATAGTCACCTTAGAAAATACGCATAAATTTGCTGTTGCCGTGTTTATCTTGGAAATTATTAGAGATCTTTCAGATGTACCAAAATTACTTCAACATTTAAATTTCAAAATTCCTCAGTTTAATGCAAGAATGTCCCAAGATTTTTTTACACAACTTATTACAGAACAAATTATTGCATCAATTCTGTCATTAAATAGAATGTGCACAGTTTTAAACCAAATGGCTGATTGCGACATCTTCCTTACTTCTCTAAATACATCTAAGTCGTCCGTTCAGTAATATTTATTTCATTTAGAAGAGTGATTTCTAGGTTACAGTATTAGATTTTTGTGTACATTTTAACATAAGGGTTTAGTTTTATATATTCTATGTTTTCAGTTGTAATTTTGTTCTTGTGACCTGTTGTTGATTGCAGTAAAACTTATTAATTTATTCTTTTTATCATTTTCTAGTTTCATATGGCAAATATGTGGATACATTCCTCAAACAATACTACCGGTACAACCAGACATCACACAAAAAGCAGCTCAACTATCCACGTCGTTTTTTATCGAAACTTTTATACATGCAAAAGAGAAAGTAAGTAACGCCTCCTATTAGCAAAATATCGTTATCGTCTTTACGTTTTTTTTTTTTTAATAATTCTCAGCCTACTATGGTGCAGTGGGTGGAATTAGTAACCAAGCAATTTAATGCTTGTCAAGAAGCTTGCGTGTGGTTTTTAGAACACATGGTAGAAGATACATGGTGGCCTATGCAAGTTCTTCTCAAGTGTCCAAATCAAATGGTTAGGCAAATGTTTCAGAGGCTGTGCATTCATGTTATACAAAGATTAAAGTACTAACATCAATTTATTACACGTGATTAATGACGTTTACATCGGTATGCTTTTTACAGACCATCACATTCTAGTTTGTACATAGTAGTAGATGAAGAAATGAAAGAAGATAAAGGTAGTGAAACAAGCAGTACCAGCAGCAGTACTAGTTCTATAAGTATTAACCCTGATATGGTTGGAAATGCTTCTTGTGTTACCAAATTTGTAAAGACTCTATTATCTCTAGTAAGCAGTTTGTGTAACTTTTCGTTATTTTTTTTCTCTTGTAACTAAAATGAAATCTTTCTAGATGGAACATGGAGCAAAAGCCCATTTAAAACATTTAACGGAATATTTTGGATTTTTGTATGAATTTAGTAGAATGGGTGAAGAAGAATCCAAATTTCTGTTGGCAGCTGGTGCTATAAATACCATGGTGCACTTTTATTTAGGACAAAAGGCTCATGATTTTGTTAGTTCTTATCCGTTTATCTTTCTTCAAGTGTCTTGTACTTAACAGCGTTTGTTTTAATTATAGATTGACGTAAGTGAAGGAGAAGAAGAAGAGGAAATCGTTACATTACCAACAGATAAATATAAACCAGCATCATTAGATAAGATGATAACTCTTATAGCATCACTTGTAGAAAAAAGTCGTGATAGTGATTTAAAACTGCGTTTGAGTACAAAAGATTATAATGCTGTTGCTGGTGGAAAGGTAGGTTTATTGTAAATCTATAGCAAAAGTATAATTACATACGATTTGTTTCTTCAGGGTTTTCCATTTCTTTATCAACAAATTAAAGATAATATCAATTTACAACAAACTAAAAATTTAATTCATTCACTATGCAGAGGTAATGAACGGTTAGCTACTCAAATTATCGGGATGATTTCCCAAGCTATCAGTAGGCATTCTGAGGTAGTTTTGTTTCTCTGTATTTTCATTATAGATACATATACAAATTTATATATTTTAGTCTTGCCAACCATTTTTCAAGTTACTAACGTTATTAACGGAATGTGGCACTCAAAGTACAGGAGGCCCATCTGGATTGCCATGTTTTACGCAACTTGTGCTTCAGAGGGTATGGGAAGCAGCCGAATGCTGTCCATATTCTGCTCTGGATTGGTTAGCTCTTCAAGTTACTCGTAGTAGACTTGTGCATCAGTGGGTTCTTTCTTGTTTGGATTCTTGGCTTGAACACTTTCTGATGGCACACGGAAATCAAAGAGTTCGTAATGGTACATATGGTATAAATAAAATAAGTTATGGCAATTTATTAATGTTATATTTTGTAGCTGCTGGTTACCTTTTAGTATCTCTAGTACCAAGTACGCAATTTCGACAGGGTTTTAGAGCATCACATCGATTACATAGAGAACCGCATTTGAGCGGTGAAGCTCAGACTGTTTTACATCAAGTTTATACAGCACTTTTGAGATTATTGCCTGCAGCAAAACATTATACAGACATACAACAACATGGAACTGTAAAACTCACTACATATTTTGCTCTTTTAATGTATTGTTGTATTTCTCGAACAGAAAAACTTCTGGTTTGTATTAATGTAACTATTTAGGTTTTTAGAATTTTTCATTGACATTTCCTTTTTACAGTTTGGACAGTATTTCTTGCAACTATGGCATTTATTCCATCCAAAATTGTCTGAACCTTCAATTCCAGCACATCACAATAAGCAGGCGTTGCTTGCATTTTGGAATCATGTCTGTACCGATTGCCCGGAGAACATTCAACTGATGCTTCAGAACGGACACGTTACAAAAAACATTGCGTTCAATTACATATTGTAAGTGTGAAGTTTTCATAATGAAAGGTTTATTTTTAATTGTTTTAAATTTAAGAGCTGATCATGATGATCAAGAAATAGTCTTGTTTAATCGTGCCATGCTGCCGGCCTATTATGGATTGCTGAGGATGATGTGTCAACAATCGAGAACGTTTACAAGGCATCTGGCACAACATCAGAATTTGCAGTGGGCATTTAAGAATATTACACCACATCCTACACAGTATCCAACGGTAAGTATAACAAAAATGTGTATACAGAGTGTTTGACAATATGTGGAACAGCTGCATGTAGCTGTATTTCCCTTGTAGAACTGAGATGAAAATGTTTATTGAAGAAAATTTCTGATTTAAAAACTTTAAATCTGGCAACATAGGATGAAAAAATGGTTTCATCAGTCCACAATATTTGCTTACGGAAATTTTGGTTCCGGTCATTAATTTCTATTTCCATGGTTACTGAAAGTTTAATTCTTTGTCTTAATCGAGACAGCTGAAATGCTACATAAACTGTTTAGAATTATCAAGTTACTGTAGAAAAATCGAAATTCAAATTAAATTTGTTTTATAAAAATGTAATGACAATCTGAGACTTTCCGAGGCTTAGAATTTCATTTTTTTTAAATAGCACCTCATTGAGACAAGTAGGCCATTGAGTAAAGAGTTTTATACAGATCTACCCGATATTACAGTTAGGTACTTTCTATTTGACTTTTATTGGGATAAGATTAAAAATAATTGTCAGCAAGTAGGGGACCTAGAAATGACAAGAGAATGAAAAACAAAACAAGAAAACATTTATTGTTAACAAAATGTCGAAATTCAAAGATACACTATGAATTGATTAATTAGAACAATTTATTTGTAAATTGAAAGTTTTAGGTTAGGTGTTCAAAATGTCCATATTGTTGATGACGTAATCGTATTCTCCTAATGAATAATAATTTTAAGATACTTGGCAACGAACGGACTTAATAACGAATATTGCTATATTTATTGTCTTCTTGTTCTGCTTTTCATTCCCTTTATATTGAATTCCATTTGGTCATGAAACAGTTGAAGATCATTGTTATTAAAACGTGGTACAAGATAACTACCGAGCGATCATTTAAATTTCCAATTAGGGTAGGTTCTGGCTGTACATCACCTTAGGAAGGTACTTGAGACACAGCCAATTAATTCTACTTGGATTCTTCAAAATGTTTTTAATGGGCTTAAAAGGCACATTCTAAAGTGGGTAATGGTCATAGCCTACCCTAATTGGAAATTTAACTATCGCTTGTTACTATTAGCAAAAATGTGTTAATCACTAATACATGTTATTCTAGCTTGTTCTTCCTCTGGAACCTGTTGTCGTTTATTTAATGGTATTTGGAAAATAATATAAACCCATGAAATAGAAAATTTTTATTTTACTTTTCTCTATAAAACATTTTATTTCATAGATTATAAACATCATAACGTATAAATAATCTTTTGACATTGACAATTAACTTCCTAATCTCACTTTTTTTTAAATTGACAACTAACTTTCTAACCTCACTCTGACTTTGACAGCTAAATCAATTGACAGTTTAATAAATTGACAAATTAATATAGTAAATACATCCAAACTAATTTACTAAATTCCATAAAACAGGTTCAGAAGTAGATATTCAGTATAATAGACCATCTGCAAATAATGAATCGAACAGTAAAAAATATTTAAACGATACAATAAAACAGTTCACAGCTGTTTATAAAACTAAAACACTAGGTATTCAGTTTTTACAACCAAATCTCCTTATTTATTGACATTGAAACGTCGCAATAAGTAAAAGAAATTGACTGTAAAAACTGAGTAAAGCGTTTTAATTTTATAATAAAGGAAGCAGTCGAAAGAAAACGAAATAAGGAAGTTCACAATTCATTTATTGACTGTAATCATCAACCACTTAATGATGAAAAATGCAAATCAATAACAAAAAGCGTTTGTTCATCTGTCACTTTTTATTTAAAGATTATTAAGTTAATTGTGGTGTTTGTAATTGTTTGAAAATGGACCAAATTGTAACAAAAGCTGTTATTAAACACCTCTGTAGGAAGGGGTTACATCTTTTGGGGTTATGAAGGGGTAATTTTTGTCAATTACTTACCATGTAGACATACTATAACAGGCAAATATTATGCAAAGTTAATTCAACAAGTTTGCGATACAATTAAAGAAAAAAGACGAAGAAAGTTCAGACGTGGTGGCTTGTTTCATCAAGATATTCTCCAGATTTGGTCCGAAGTTAAAAGAATATCTTTGATGAATCCACTTTTGTAATGATGAAGAAATGAAGAGGCAAATGAGTGGCTTGCAGGAGATTATGTTGAAAAATAATATTGTTTCAAACTTCTCAATTGTTTGCTTCTATGTTAGGGAGAATAATTGCTGAATTGTCCGCGTACAGAATAAAGTAGGAATTTTGTTATTAAAATTTGCCAAAAACAGTAAAGTTTGACAAAAAACTAAGTATGCCATGTTATTGCAAGTTAAGATTCTAGTAGAAAATGCTTGTAAGGTTTTTAGGATAGTTCTTCAAATAAGTGAGATATGAGGAAAAGTTGTTTTTGGAAAAAAATAATTTTTGTCAATATTTCGAAAGCAGACCATGATATTCAAGTTTTGTTTCCGCATTTGAATTGAGGATAAAAAAGTAGCCTATGGTGATGAAAACCGTTTTTAGTTATCACCAGTACTAAGTCAGATATTACAGCGGTATCGCATAAGGACGACCAATTTGGCCCATCCCTGTACTTATTTATCATACAGTATTGCCCCGTTACTTAATTACAGTTTGGGTTAGGAATTTATGAATCACTCACATTTAAGGTTAGGTTTCATTAACGGGTCTTGCAATGTGGCAAGGATGAAAGGATGGTCACACGATTTCACTGCTTTTAAATCTACGTCCAATTCTATTATTTTTTTTTTAATTTAAGAAGCAAAATAAACAAAATTAATGAATGTTGACATTGGCAATATTTGTAATGGGCTTTTACATCTGATGATTAATTATGCAAAATTCGACATAGTGAAACTACCTCATTGAAAGACTAGAATCACTAGTACCCAAATTACATATGCAGTAAATTTAGGTCCATCGTGTGAAAACTGGTATTAGATAATAACAAGTGATCATTAAAATTTAAGTTCCCAGTAGGCTGTAAAATTTTTCCATAGCGCGTAGCTTAGACAGAACACATGCCAACACATAACCTATAAATTGATGATTTTGCCTTGTTTCTAATGCAAACCGTCAATTTTTTGGAATAAGCTAAGACATGATTTTTTTCACAGCCTCCTGGGAACTTAAATTTTAATGATCTCATGGTATAATACTTATTGCACTTCTTGTATTATTTCATGCGTGCTTTTATTAGTTTCTGCTATATCTGATGCCGGTTTCCACATGGTAGATTTAAACTTATTGTGTATGCATTCCAGGTTCTAATCAATATACAGGGTGTTTCAGGAGAAATAGTATTTTGGGATGTTATAGAAGATAAAATGTCAACGAAGTACTTTGTCATGTAAAATTAGCATCAAAAATTGTTGATGCTGCTCTACTACTTAACCTCTAAAAAAAAAAGCAAATACAAAATAAAAGTATACTAATTTAAAGAGGAAAAAAAGTAAAATAAATGGTAAAGTGTGCCATTAATATTAAATATTTTCTTTGTTTTTCTAACGTTTCTGAAAAGAGAATATTTTTCAGTTTACCTATAGTCATGGTTTTGTATTTTTCTGTTGTATTGTAGTACTTTTAGTAGTCAGGATCTTATAATATAATATGACAGCATCGTCTGTTTGACATGTTTAACCACCTGTCAATAATCAGATACAGACGGGATACTCTGTCCTGTAAATCAATCGTGAACAAGCATTTTGTAACCGCTGGATTCTATAAACATCGATTTGATCTATACACGGTCCATACACAACATTGTAGTAATTTAAATGTGATAAGACCAGAGCATCGCAAAGAAGTTTTTTTTCTGATCATGCTATTAATATACGACTTGAAACGCAGATCTTCAACTATAATTAGTCTTTTAATTCGATGCAAGTTTCCACTTTTATGCCGTTCAGCTATATTAATCTCATTTTTAAGAAATTCATAAACGTAAGAACAACATTGCCTTAGTTTTATTAGGATTCAACTTCAGTGAATGTTTTAAGGCAATGTTTGACATCAAATATAAATCTTCATTAATTTCTTTATGGGCATTTTCTAATATCAGACCGTTCAAAAGATAGGTGTAGTTGTGTGTTGTCGGCATAAAACTGGGAACTTACATGTTGAAGTTGAGTGTGGAAACTTGATGTATAAATTGAGAACAGTACTCCCGACTGCTGAAAGAAGATATTGAAATGTTATTTTTGTATATTACTGCTTGTTGCTGATGCATTAGATAATTTTTTAAAAAGTTAATAGTTTCAGATGAGAGACCACAAAAATCAAAATAAATAGTAGCAATTCATGATTTACAGTATCAAATGGTTTTGAGAAATCTAGTAAAACCATAACCGTTGCCAGTTTTTTGTCACAAGTGATAAACAAATTATCAGTTATTTTAAGTAACGCAGTGTGCAGTCGTGTCCTCGCCTAAACCCAGATTGTGTCTCCAGCAGTAAATGATTTTCTTCAAGGAAGTTTCGTAACTGGATATCGATAACTTTTTCTAAGATTTTGGAGCAAACAGAAAGTATAGAAATAGAACGCAAGTCTCTGATACAGAATGGAAACGTAATACTTGATTGGTTTTTACATTACTATTATAGAAATCTCACAAGTTATTATTATTGGTGTGCAATCAAGGAAGAACACTAAAGTAATTATCAATTTCATTAACGTTCAATATATGTTCAGGAATCTCAATTGAATTTTTTTGAGTATTCAGAATGTTGTCGTTGAGATTTTTCCACATAAGATTGATTTGGTTAGTACTGGAGAAATTGCTAAAATGTCTTTTTTCCTGCTCTATGACAAGTGCTAGTTGCTTGATTCTTGAGCTGGTTATACTGTTATTGGTTTATGTTGGTTTTATTACATTTATAAATACGCATTGTTCTCATTTGCATGAGAAATCGAGTATTGAACCATCTGTTGTCCAAACATTTTCTTTCTTGAATTTCGTTTGACCTTGTTTAACAAGCTGCAACCTAGTTTTCGTCAGGTTTTTAGTTATGTAGATTCTCATACCTTTTAACAACTTCCTATTGACCATAACAGTAAGACAATCACAATTGCTTATGAATCTTACAATGACGGTTTTTGTTTGAGTTTTTACTTATTCTTTGGCAACGGCCTTTCTAGATTTAAGTTTAGTTTACCTATAAAAAAATTTTAACACTACCTGATCAACATCTTCCTTCTCTTTTTCTTCAATCAAGATCCTAATGTCGTTTCTTTGGGTATAGGTTTATTGTTGCAAATTTTTGATGATTGATTATTCTAAAGAAAATTGTTATGTTACTGAAAACTAAAAAATTTTTTATTTTCGCAATCAACAATTGATTTGGCAAAAAAAAGTCTCTTCTGCATTCGATTTCTCAAAACCTCTCAAATCCAACGGCCTGTGACAAGGTCCATGCGTTATATCAAAAGCAGGATACAGTTATTCACATTACATTCCTTGACAGAAATTAAACCTACATTTTTCCCTGAAGCACACCATTTCGGAAATATAGGATGTCAAAGTATTGTTTTTAATAAAATTTCGACATTTTGTATCTTGGAATGGTGCACTTTAGAGAAAGATGTTATATGGCAAAGGAGGCTTAGTTTCTGTCAATTAATGCAAGGTGAATAATTGAATAATAACTTCCCAACCTCACTTTCTTTGACATTGACAATTAACTTTCTAACCTCAGCTTGATTTTGATAAATTAATACAATAAATAAAACCAAAAATAAGCTAATTTACTAATGATATAAATAATTTCCTAGCAAATTTTGTACGGGTTGGTTTTTTAAAATGCTTAAAATTCCTAATTTGTAATTGAAATCTGTTGAAATTTTAATAATGGAGTTTGAAGTTTTATCACTGCAAGCTTTTTAAAATGTTTATCGATTAAACCAGGATGGCTTGTTATATCTAACGATGTTTTACAATAACAAATTAAATAATAACACTGAGACGATTGGTTTACGAATAAGAAAATAACGAAATATACAAATTTATTCAACAAGGTGTGTTGAAATTGAAATTTAATTTCAGGCTGTGGAAGAACTGTTCAAACTCATGCAATTATTTGTAACAAAACATCCTGACGCAACGGAAACGGAACAGCGTGAAATATGTAGTTTTAGAAGATCCACCTTAACTGCTTATTTACAGGTAAATGAGCATTTCTATGATTGATTTACGAAAGACAATTAATCTCTTGCTTTTACTCATATAGTGTCTGGATGGACGTACTAGTTGGGGAACATTAATTTCTGCATTTAGAATTTTGGTGGATTGTAACGATGACAGATTGTACATAGTATACAATGGTGGACTTCAGATTGTATTTGAGGTAATTATACATACTGTCAGATTATCATGTTCTATTAATAATTTATTTAATTCCTTTTTTAGTCTTTTCAAAATCTTCATGTTATGTTACACGAAGCAACAGCATGTCACGTATCGGGAGATTTAATAGAGATCCTATCGATTCTTTTGGATTTAATTAGATGTGTAAGAATTTATCGTGATCCAAAAGATGCTCGTGGAATCCTATTGGCTTGTAAGGACTGGCTGGAAGTAATTAGAAAATTGGCATCTCTACTTAATACATACAATCCACCTGAAATGCGTCTCTTGTGCATCGGTAGATTACATTTATACTGTCGTTTCGAACTATTACTAATTAGAGATATCTTATAGAAATTCTTAAAGAATTCATCTTGATAATGCCTGGCGAGGTAATGCAGATTCTAGTGCCATTATTGTCACATTGCCATTCTGCATTTCAAGATAGTCATGATGCAGCTGTGCCGTTAGGCCCTTATTTTCCAAGAAGGGGCCATCCATTGCCACCTTCGGCTGGAAAAGGAATTGCTCGACCTCTAAGACCCATGGTGCAGATGACAGTTCCGCATAATCAGCTAGAATGTAGCAGGGTAAGCATTTTTACAACGATTTGCAAGACCTAAAATTACATTAGAATCGTTTTCAGGGTATCGATCCCGAATATGATGATGCTTTGGATAAGTTTTTCACTCCTTACCATGAGTTTATCGATATGTTGTGTCGACTTGCTGTTAATTCAGAATCTCTTTCTGAAATTGTGGTAACACTTAGTGCGCTTGTTGGTTTCGAAGCCGTTCCGTTGCATTCCACATTTTTTCCTAAATTTTGGTTAGATGTTTTAAGAGTTCAAGTAAGTATCAGCATTGAAGCTTCAGTGTTTACTGATGTTTTAAATTTCTTAATAAATTTCAGCATGTGGATCGAAAATATGCTACAATGTTAACATCTTCCAATTATTTTGTTGATTATATTGATGCTGTATTATTGGACGAACGTTCTTCGCTCATGGTGGATGTTATTTATGAGTTTCTTACTACATTTTTTCCAAAGGTGAGATTAATTCTGATGATAGTTTTGAACATTTGAATGTCTACCATAATCCTTACTCGTTCGTAGGTGTCTGCTCACGTGCTGTCCGAACAAACCCTAACAATGATAGATAACACAGTGGTGGGATTAAGCGAGCAGGTTAATTCTGTCGATCTCAAGAAAAATGCGAGACGTTTAGCTGGTGATCTACGTGCATTGGTGTTAGTTTATAAGAGTCCAGAGGCAGCTCCACCACCATTACTTACGACAACACTTCAGCAGTTGAAATCAAGATTGATAAATGAAATGTCGTCACTTCAACCCCCTACCGATGGTTAGTAAAAATAAACATTCTTACACATTAGTACCTTCAAATAAAGCTCAAGACTCTCATTTTACAGATGTTCAAAATAAAGCAATATCAGAAAAAGATAAAGACAATACCAAAGGCGAGAGTGATAATGTGCCCAGTACTTCAAAAAGTGAAAGTTCTTCATTAGAACACAAGGTCGATGAGGAACAAAGGTCCCAAGCTAATACTAGTGATGTAAAGCAACACGAAAGTGATTCGGAAACACAGAATACAAGCAGCAGTGAAGATAGTATCGAGGAAAAGAAACCGCATGCAGTTGGCCAGTTGCAGAATCTAAAGTTGTTAGCATCAACGATTGATGAGCTTTTAAAGGTTATTGAGAAAAAGGCGTGAATTATAATACAAGTCGTGTTTTTTAAACTAATTAATTTTCTCAGCTATTGAAGACCAATTTTTTCTAAGTGTTTTCCATACTGTAAATAAAAGTAACTGTTTCTGTTGTCACTTTGCTGCAACATTAAAAAAGTAGTCAGCATCGTTTTAGAGTTTTTAGCCAGAAAATCGTGTGGTTATGGAAAATAAGCTCTTTATTTTTATTAATGATAAGTAGATTTTTTTACCGTTTTTTTCCCTTAGGTAATAACATTTCAGTTGCTGATACTGATCGATGTGTTGCGGAAACAGGGTTTTGCTAATTTCTTTTTTAAGCAATGTAGTACCTTTTCTAGTATGAAAATATATTTAGTCATTATTAATTAATAAGGAAAGTTTTCTATTATATTATGTCTTACAAAAAAAAAAGATTTGAATTCCACAGCAGGAAGAAATATTTAATTTCTTAAAAGACTGTTAATAAATTTCTTTTATATGATTTGTGTTTTACTTCATTTCCAATTAATCGATTAATTCAAATAACCGATTATTATTCTTGAAAATATCTTGGAAGTCTCTTGGCTCTCCCTACTGCTCACAACCAATAAGGGTTATAATTGTAAAAACGTTGTCAGGTAATGTTTACGAAAGGAAAAGAGGATTATCAGATCTAGCCAAATTTTGAACCCCCTTGGAACATGATCTCGCATGCACTATAGAACATACCCATCTAGAAAGTCTTCCCTAAATGTTTGGGAATAGGCAACGCGTCTTACAAGTCAGAGCAGTCTTTTCTTTAAAAATGTTAATTGAACCATAGTTTGCTACGAATTTAAAAACTGAGAAAAGTCAACTGTTTAACATTTGTTAAATAAGTTTTCATGTTTATTATTAAATTCTTCAGGTTTTATAATAATTTATAATTATTCTTATTGTTGTGTTTTCTAAAAAGGCAAATCTTATTTCTAACCAGCATAAATTGAGAAATTCTCACATTGACACATATTATAGAAAACAAACCATAGAAACATGATCCATTTCGTTTTTAAAATCTGTAATTAAATTACACAAAGATATGTCTAAATTGTAAGACGTGTTGCCTATTCTCAAACATTCAGGGGAGGACCCATAAAATGGGCGTACTGTATATCGACAGATAATGCAGAAAACGAACATGCGAAAACATAAGAGGTTACGTTGGTTTATTGCTTTTTATTCAGTTGCAGTTTGTGCAGCAAAATAAAGTGTTACAAGGTGCAATTGGACACTTTCCAAAATTATTAATTAAGCAAGAAATTACAAATTACTCACCTTTTTCTGTTTGCACTAGCCTGTGAAGATGTGTTTATGTTCATATCTGGATCAGCAACCAACCACCTTAAGTGAGCTTACAGTGGAAAGACGAATTTTGATGAACTTACTTGATTCAAAATAATTGGTAACTCTGAAAGTTTTGAGGGGGGAGGGCATTGAAGGGTTAATTACAAACTACATCTTTTTAAAAAATTTGGTTTATCACTTTCTAACAAGAACTCCCAAAATCAAAATTGTTTTTGTGTAACAAAATCAGTGTGCTATGGAAACTATTAAATAAAATGTACTGATCAAAAAACATAATAAAATTCTAAAATATATTTTTCCTTCAGCTACTTAGCAGTGTATAACCAAACAGAAAAAATATTATCAGGCAGAATTGTCGTTTGATAAAGACACAGGTCGTCCAATTCACAAGTTGTAGAGACATAAAAACAAATACAGAAATGGAAAAAAACATTTAAAGAATAGAATTAATTATACACAAATTATTAAGTGTTAATTCATCCATATCATGTATTTTCAATAACTGTTAAGTTTTTAGCAATACAAAAACAAAACTACACATATACAATCGTGTTTTCTACACAAAGTGATTATTTATACATAGCATAGGTACACAAAGATAATTTAGTTATAATAACCTAATTAATTTTAATTAATAATAAACTGAAAGATCAAAACTCATGGATCCCTCGGCAAACAGCAAGTGGTTCTAGCGTCCAATTTACAAAGCCATAATACACGAGGGTGCACCACGAGATCAGTCAAAATACGACCGTAACTCTTAGGTACGTCAATTTACCTACTGAATACTATATTTATATTTTCACTAATAATGCAAGGCAAAGACCTAGATACAGTGTGTTGATTTTCATTCAGTATGAAATTTCAATCTAAAGCAATATGTACATGTTTATTATTATTATTATTATTTAAAAATTCTGGGAATCAACCGGTATATGTGAGTGTGTGTACGTGTACGTGAATTTTTTTTCTTTAAAAATTACCATAGTCAGACCTGTAAATTGACTCTATAAATATCTGCCAAATCACTGCGCCATCAACCACAAGATAAATAACATTTACTATTCAACAACCAACTGTAGTAGTAAATAAGTAATGATCCTAGACATTTAAAATATAAAAGATTCATGTATTTACTATAATAATTATAAAATACAGTAAGAAGTAAAATTAAAACAAATTTCACTTCAATATGAATATACTATAAACATATTACACAGCGTTAACAAACAAAAAAGAAAAAACTGGCTAAAATAAATTTTAATCTTTGAATCTTCTGCCGGATCATCACAATATAAATTAATTGCACATTTTATAATAATAATAATGGTAATAATAATAATAATAATAATAAAAAGACAAAAAAGGAAAAATACATTAGTTAACAAAATCTGTGCACATACCTACCTTTAATCAAACAATGAATGTTATTTACTATCCGCAGAAGATTCAATATTAGAAAAATCAATGTTACAGAGCTTACTGGAATTGAAATTTCTCTAAATAAAATATCTCTCGATTTTATACAAAATAAAACTGACACGACAAAAGTCATAAAAAAATATTTATACAAAGTCCCGTTCATTTTGTATAAAATCCAAAAGTCACCGACTCAAAAATAAATATATATAATAAAGGAAAATAATTTACTGCTACTAGACGTACATTAAAAATATTTGTTAATTACTAATGTTAACATAACTAATAGAATCAGTGGTTATTCTGAGAGCGCACGCACTCTCTCATGGCGTGCGGCTTTCAGCACAATAGAGATGGCAAAGTGATTAAACGGCGATCAGGCTGCTGCTGCTTCTTTCTTTCTTTTATTAACTTAGGCTTGATTCCAGTAGGAGTTCGGATAACCTTGTTTGCCTCCAGACTTGGCTTGGCTGGATGCTTGAGAACGTTGACCGCTACTGTTAGTTGAATCCTAAAATAAAACGGAACAATTAAACATGTCTCGTCTAATTTATTGTCGTCAAATCTACAAGTTATCTTCTAATATCAAACTTTAAAGAATAGTATTACCATGTACCTTTCTAAAATGTTAGGTTAGCTTCATAGAATTTAATTTCTTTAGTTTAAATTTTATTATTTTTAAAATTTAAAAGGTTTTTAGAAAGATTAACAGTTTTATCATACTTTTCTCTTTATCCTTCTGAAAATCATTCCATTAGTCGTCTTTCATTTCCATTTCTATGAAATTAACCTAGCTTTCTAAACTGTCAATGCCAACTAAGTTCTATGACAGCCTATTCCAATTCAGGTTTTTTTTAAAAATGCCAATAAGACAGACTCATGAGTTACAAGGGAAATTTAAAACTTCCGATAAGCAGTTAATGTTGAAATTGTGAAGGAATTGGAGGATCTAAAATAAAGTTTCGCTAGAAAGTTTTGTTTCTTGAATATTTCCACGCCAACATTTAGTTGCAAACTTTTACGTCTATTGCTTCGGAAGATTTGTACTTCTGCAAAAACAAATGTTATGCCACTGAAGAATTAATTTATTTTGACATTTATGAAATCTACATCCAATTTAACACAAAACAAGTTACTCTTGTTTTTCTCTCATTGTTTTCAAGTGAAATCAAATTTTTTGAAATCTTACAAACTCGTTTGATATTGAGATCTGCCGTTTTCTCCCAATAATTATCAAAAAAAGGTATTACGACACAACTTTTTTTATGTTTGTAGTTACATCATAGTGCATGCCATTACACAGGCTTCCATAATTCACAATCTTGTCGTGGGCGGAGATTGAGGGAAGGGAGATAAAGATTTCTTTCATAGACATTATGTTACGCTAATGGAAGCTCTTCAAAGCATCTGCACAATAGAGGCCTGCATGGGCTGGGTTTTCTAGTTAAGCCTACGCCAGATCAATCAGGCGGGCGTTGGGGCCTGTTCGCTTTTTTGAACTTCTCGACCCTTCGGGCCCGTTCGAACCTCTTAGACCTATTGGACTTCTTGGCCCTTTGAGTCTATGGAGCTGTTCGGATCTCTCGGCCCATACGAGTCGGCTCTTCAGGTTTGTCAGCTGATCTGTCAGGTCTTTTGAACATCTCGGCCCTTTGCATCTCTCGGGGCTGTCGGTTCTCTGGAACCGTTTGGCTCTATCGGGCCATTGGGGCATTTTGGTCTTCTCGGTTCTTCGGATCTATTGAGCCGTTCGGATCTCTTGAACCGTTTGGCCCTTTCGGGCCGTTGCGACCTTTTGCACTTCTCGGTTCTTCGGATCTCTCAAATCGTTTGGCCCTATCGGGCCGTTGGGGCATTTTGGACTTCTCGGTCCTTCGGATCTCTCGGGCCATACGAGTCTGTCTGCTGTCTTCGGATCTTTCGGTTCTGGCGGATTTCTCGGGCCTATCGAACAGTTTGAGCCTGTCGGGCCGTTGGGATCTGTCAAGCCTTTTGGATTTCTAGGACCTTCGGGCTTCTCTGTCCATCCGATCAAGAAGTTACCGGGTTTTATTCGGGTCGCGTCAAGTTTGTCCCCAGTCGAGCCGGGCTTGGAAATTCCGGACCATATAGATTTACTTATCTTGGGTGGGTCATTAAAATATAAACCGGAATTGTAGCCTTGAGACTGAGGAAAGAGGAAGGCGTGACTGGGGCTCTCGAAATAGTTGGATAGTTCTTCCAAGGCCTGCGCTCGTCGGTGGCACTATGAATGAGCAAGAGGCACCGTCGTCTGTTACGCAACGCATTGTCATCGGATTTCTCGCGAACGAAGGCGTTAAGTCAAGTGAGATTTTTACCCGATCGAAATCACAGTTTGGGGATGCAACACTGTCTAAAATACAGGTGTATAATTGGACCAAACAATTTCGTACTGGCCGCGACGCCGTACAAAACCCAAGTCACGAACGTCGTCCGCGATCGAACATCATGGATGACAACATTGCCGCTGTCCATGACCTTTGTCGAAGCTGACCGACGCTGAACAGTTGAAGAAATTTCATCAGAAGTGGGAATAAGTGTTGGGAGTGCCCACACAATTCTTTCAGAACACCTTGTGTTCTGCAAAGTGTCGACGAGGTGATCCACAAAAAAAAATGCCCGGAAAGACATCTCTTAACGGCTTCTGAATCATTTTTGAATAAAATTGTTAGAAGGACAGCATTTTGACGATGACGCAGGAGTTTCTGCACAAATGGCTCTTGCGTCCGCCGCCTTTTTATGATGCAGGAATTAGGCGTTGCCAAACCGGTGCGTGGAGAAAATTATTGTTGAGGAAGGATATGCAGAAAAATTAAAAAATTGCAAATTTCCCTAAGCCCATTAAAACATTAAAAATAAATTCTGGTTTACATTTAATGATCCCATGTATTACACCAACTAGTCAGTAGGTTCCATTAAAACTCTTGTTGGTAAAAAAATTAAAATTCTTTCTCTTAAAAATATTACCTGCATTTGACAATCATACGATTAAAGGATTGGTGGTAACTAATTGTAAAATTGTTTACTTGTTAATTGTTATACAGGTGTGCAAACCTTTTCTCAATTGTCGATCATTCATCAATGGTGTTTGTGTCGATACTTCATAAGTAATTTCAAAACGGATCAGTTTTAATAAAATTATTCCTAAATATATTTCAAAGTTGGGGCGGGTCTCAGACATTAAAAGGCAGCGAAGAAAGTGCCTCAGGGGATGCACAGATATGGAGATCAGTAAATCAGATTTTGTACATGTTACTTGTATTAGGTTAGGGAGCCTTTGTTAAAAAAGAAGGATAAAGTTCACGACTTTCAAGACGTTTTAGATTATATTCAAAATGCAAATTGTGGAAAAGATGTAGTTGTAGGTGTTATGCAACTTCATGCTTTTACCAATGACTGTAAATCACAGTATAATAAGTTAAGATGTTTCCATAAGCATATTTGCAGTTAACGATGCAAGTTAACTTATTTATTTAAGTAATGTTAAATAAATCTTTTAGATAAATACCTTTTGTTTACAATTATTACACTGCGACTTAAAAATTACAATGGGAGAATTTTTTATTGTGAATTTTACTTAAATTATACCGTTATGTTTTGTTTATCCACTTTTGATTCTTTTCAATTACAAGTGATGAGCACACATTACAGTACAGAAATAACGTCAATGGTATGAGTTCGTACACTAAACTTCGTAACAGTATGACCTCCAAAACTTCTTCAAATACCATGTGGTGTATTATTAAAAGGAAAATAAAAGATACTAAATAAACTATCTGGAATTATTCCAGCAGATAGATTAAATTTTACCAAATAGAATTATTGATGATAAAATATCATTTCTTCTATTCTAAACTAATTGTCATGACAGGCAATGTAAGGTTAGATTATTACTGAATAAATAAATTCTCGTCAAAATGATAAGCAATGCACACTAATAATTTTTGAATTTTTTGTTTTCCATAGCTATCTCTTTTATTATTCTATAAACACAAAGATATCCATGATATGCAAAGTGTGTTGCCTACCTATTTATAGCTTCTTAAATTAAGCACAGTGTATAAGAATTTTAATAAAAAATTAATTATGTTAGGTGAAATGCTGCGTATCTATGAAAAATAGTAGAATATACAGTCTATCCATCCATCTAAAATTGTATTAAATCTAAACGCTTAACTTCTTTTTTTTCTTCTAAAGGATAGTAAAGGGGCATAAAAGGAACCGATCTATGTTAAATTGCATGAACAAAAGTTGTTTAGTTTCAGAGTTGGAATTACTGGGTACCATGTTTGAGAACTTCTGTACATAACTGCATTTTCTAATACAATAATTTAAAAACTAGCCTGGCCTCAACTTGAAACATCTACCACAACTGAAACAATCAACCCTGCGTGGCCTACAGCTACTATAAGTAGAAATTAAATTGCAATACACAGATAACTTTGTTTATTAAATTGAAAATCAAACAAGTGACGTTAAAAACATTAATTATTAGAAGAAACTTAAATTATGTTCAATAAGGTTGAAGAAATGGTAAAGAAAGAACAATAATTACAATTGTTCAAAATTACGACCTCCAGCTTGTACACACGGTCTAGCACATCGAATCCAAGATTGAAGATGACCTCCTGCCAAATGCTTTCTGCAGTGTTATGTATTCTCTGCAACAGTTGTTCTTGGGTATCAATCTGTTATTGATAAACCAATGATTTCATATGCCCCCATAAATAAAAATCTACCAGATTTAAATCTAGCAATCAGGAAAATCGGTATTTAGATGTTGTTGTACCATTCTATCATAATGTGGGGGAGCTCTGTCACATATGCCGACAGACATCTAATGAAACAAACATTTTCTAGCAGCTCTGGAAGGTCATTCTGCAGAAAATTTAAATACACTTTCCTAGTCTTTGGTTAGGCAAGATAAATGGGCCTGTTAGCATACCATTTACACTTCCAGCGAAAACATTGATTGATAATTTCTGCTGATAATTGGACCTGTGTATGGTGTGAGAATTTTCTATATCCCAGTAGTGCATATTGTGGAAGTCAATACATTCATCGGAAAGTTGGCATTCCTCAGATTCTGTTCCAAGAGCCATCAATTACCAACCTTTGGCACTACGTAAGGGGTACAAGATGATGGAATTAGACAAGTATTTCTTTTTATGTAAGTAGGTAAAGCATTCAAAACAACAGAACGTCACTCGGACAAGTTTTGTCCAAAGGTCAAAGTGGCTACTAAATATGTTACCAAAAACTTTTGAGATATCAAATGATGGGTGCAATTATTTAAAGTTTTATACCTTCGAGACTATGCACATTTTGTTAATGCAATTTAATATAAATCAGTTTCTTTCTGTTAGAAATGTGATTTTGTTGTACGGATGTAAATAAAGTAGGCAACGGTTGTATATAAAAAAAAGTTGTAGTTGAATACGTTTAATAAACAATTTAATGGTTTTGCATATTTTATTTAAATATATAAAAGAATTTTAATATGGTAGCAAAGACCCGTGGTTTAATGGTTAAATGGTTAAAAGATTGAAGACGAAATCAGAAGTTTAATATAAAGTTATTTGTTGGAAGCGGTGAAAGTTTAAACATAACCTAAGAAAAAGTAACGAAAAAAAGGCGAACAATGTCATGCAATAAGAAGGACGATATTTTACTACAAATGTTTGATGGTACACACTACGACAAATGGAAATTTAGATTGAATCTATTTCTTGAAATGAAAGAATGCAATGAAGTTATTTTATACGAACAAAAGCCGAGGACAATTACAGAAGACGCTTGGAAGAAAAAAGAAATAAAAGCTAAAAATCATACTGTTAACACCATTACAAACACACAATTGGAATTAATTATTTCAGAAACGTCTGCAAGAAAGATGATTGAAAAGTTTGATGAAATTTACTTAATCAAAAACAGTGCAATGAAATTATTGTGTAAAAGGAAATTACTGGATTTAAAGATGCAAGAGAATGAAAATCCAACTGACTTTTTTAATAGTTTGAAAAGCAACTTAACGAATTAAAGAATTCTGGAGAAACAGGGAGTGGAATTGATAAATTAAATTATCTCTTATTAGCACTTCCAGAAACCTTATCACATATCGTAGATATAGTTGATGCCCTTCCGCAAAAAGACAGATCTGTTGAATATGTAAAGTCTAAACTAATATTAGAGTTTCAAAAACGAAATAACAATAAAGACAGTGTCAATAATGATACTCAAACATTTAGTACTAATGTATCAAAAAGTATTAAAAACTTTAATACCCAAAATTTCAACTACAAACAACAACAAAGTAAAAATTATAATTCAAGAAATTATCATTACGACCAACCAAGTACTTCCAGATATCAAGATAAACCAAATAATACAGTACAAAGATGTTTTAAATGTAATCGACCTGGGCATACTCAACGTTATTGTAGAAGTAATCCCAATTGGCGAGGTGGATATTCAAGAAATCCTAGTCGAAATAATTTGACAAGAGTTGCTGGAAATTCGATAGTGGAGGATGAAGCTAAAGCTGAAAGTACAAGTAATTCGTTCAATGTCGAGGTGATGTCAACAGAAACCAATACAAAACAGAAGGCTTATACAGTGGAAGAAAATGATATCAAGTGGCTACTGGACAGTGAATGTTCAGATCATATTGTTAATACTGATAAGTATTTTTCAGAATATATTAATTTAACAAAACCTGTAAACATCAAAGTAGGTGATGGTTTCTCACTCAAGTCTAATAAAATAGGTAACATTGATGTTTACTTTAATGTTTCAAATAAGCTAATTAAAACTAAAATTAAAAATGTATATTATGTACCAAGCATGAGCCAGAATTTATTAAGTGTTTCTTGTATTGTTAATCAAAATAATTCTGTTATATTTAAAAACGATAGAGCAAAGATTTATAATTGCGAAGATGAATTAATTGCCGTTGCTACTAAACTAAATAAACTTTTTAAGCTAGATGGTAAAGTTCGAGGTTCCAAAATTACATCTTATGCTAGTTCTGCAGAAATTTCCAAGAAAGAAAAGTGGCATCGAATTCTTGGACACGCAAATTTTCAAGATTTAAAACATTATGTGAAATATGTTTGCAAAATAAAATGACGAATTTAAAGTTTAAAAATAATCGAAGTAGAGCAAATGATATACTGGAAATAATTCATACAGATGTAAATGGACCAATTTCTCCAACTGGTTACAAGGGTGAAAGATATTTCGTATCCTTTGTTGATGACTTTAGTAAAATTGTTGAATATATAAAATTAATGCAAAACCAAACTGGAAAGAAAATAAAAGAAATTCATTGTGATAATGGCCGAGAATATATAAACAAAGATTTCTTTAGACTAGCTAAAGCAGAAGGCATTTATTTACGAACTGGTCCACCACATACCCATGAATTAAATGGTGTTGCAGAGAGGTATAATAGAACCATTATGAATCATGCTCGTTGTTTGCTTAGCGAGGCCAAAATTGATAAGAGTTATTGGCCAGTGTGTATGCACTGCTGCATATATTGAAAATCGACTGCTTGCTAATACAAAAATTAGAAAAACTCCATATGAAATATTTTTTAACAAAAAACCTGACGTGTCAAATTTACATTTACATGGAAGTACAGCATTTGTTAGGATTCCTGAAGAGTGTCGTTCTTCAAATTGGATTCAAAGGCTGTCAAAGGTATTGTAGTTGGTTATACTGGTACGGGCTATAGAATATTAATAAATAATAAAGTCATTATAAACCGACATGTGCAATTTATTGAAAAACATATAAAATACATTAGGATTGAAGGTGATGAATGCACAGAAGATACTAATGAACACGCCCAAGATGATGAAACTGGACAAAAACAAGAAATCTCATCTGAAACTAAAATTGATGAAAAGGATAATGAGATTGAGGAGGGAACAAATTCAAGATGTTCCAGACGAGAAATAAAATTATCCAAAAGATTTGATGATCATGTAGTTTACGTGAACTACTCAAATGCTTCAGTACCTGAAAGTTATGAAGAAGCTGTTAACTGTCCAAATTCTAAAAATTTTGATACACCCATGGAAGTGAATTTAAAACTAGAACCTGTAGACAATGTAAACAAAAATTTGAAATATAGAAATCTAATTGGTGCATTACTGTACATATCTTATTCGGTTAATTATTTAAGTCGTTATCAAAATAGTTATGGCAACACACATTTCAAATATGCACTACGTGTTCTGAAATATATGTACTGTACTCGTTATATTAAATTAACCTATGAATCTAACTTCAGTGATATAATGGATGCTTATGTAGATGCAGATTGGGCTGCCGATATAATAGATAGAAAGTCAACTACAGGTGTACTTATACGCGTTTATGGAAATTGTTTCTAGAGCTTCAACACATGCCGAATACTATGCTCTTGCTGACTGTGTTGAAGAGGTTATACCAATTAAAGGCATTTTGACGGATTTAGGTGTAATGGTAAATTCTCCTATAAAAATTTACGAAGATAATACTGGAGCGATAGCACTAGCTAAAAACGGAAAATTTTCTAAAAATTCAAAACACATTGATGTTAGTTACCACTTTGTACATGATTATGAAAAGAGGAAACAAATCAATGTTCAGAAGATATCCACAGAAAACCAGATGGCAGATATATTTACCAAGTCCCTTGGTAGAATTAAGCTCCAAAAACTAAGAACATTATTAGGATTGGAAAATGTTAAGAATGATTATTTTTGTGGCAATTAATTAATCTATTTTTTTGTACTTTTCTTTTCTTACAAAAATTATTTTATTTGTTTATAGTAGTTATTATTATTAATATTAAATTAAACAAAATCAAGGAGGGATGTTAGAAATGTGATTTTGTTGTACGGATTTAAATAAAGTAGGCAACGGTTGTATATAAAAAGTTGAAGTTGAATACGTTTAATAAACAATTTAATGGTTTTGCGTATTTTATTTAAATATATAAAAGAATTTTAACACTTTCATGCCCTCTTCTTACTGTGGATAACGCCTAATACACAGCTGATGACGACACTACAAGAAAATGTCTTAAAATGTTACAAACTCACACGTAATTTGGCACATTTTGGATATTATAAAACTCGTAAGAAAGTTTTCTATTTTGTCAACTCACAGAAAAAAGGTTATCTCTTCGTGTTAATGACAGCAAATCATTATGGAAAAACTCTAGAAAATTTAATATTGTCAACCGTAAAAAATATAATGTTATACCTTCATTTCTCGAGTATGTAAATAAGATAAAAGATTACTTTGTTAATTCGCTTCCTGCTGCTCATTTAGCAGATAACAATTTACTATAATTTTATAACAGTAATGTGATACGAAACTTGGAAGGTTTCTTTAATTTTTACATTGAGGGAGGAGGACGTTGCCAAGATACTAAATTCTTTAAGATCTAAATCTACCAGTGCAGATGGCCTTAATATAATTTTTTTGAATTTGTATTGTCCCCCTTATATCACACATTCTTTAATGTTATCTTGGAAATGTTATCTTTCCCTTTGGCGTGGAAGCCACCTCTTATTGTACCATTACCTACAGTTTCTCAACCAACTTCTTACAAAGACCTGCGTCTCATTAGTAATTTCAACACTGTCTAAAGTTATTGAAAAAAATCATTAATAAACAACTCCGAGATTGTCTGACAAAATTTGACATTCAACCTCAGACTCGATCTGGTTTCAGACCAGACCACAGTTGCACTACAACCTTGTTAATAATAACAAATGATATCATTCATCAAGCATCTGACAATGGTTTATGTACTATTCTCGTACTATTAGATTACAGTAAAGCCTTTCATGTGATCAATCACAAAATTCTTTTATCTACAAGTGATTCAAAAGGTTTGGGCTCAAGGGGCTCATTAGACAAGTGATCTGGAGTAAAAAATCATAATATACCCATGTCCGATTCTCAAGGAAAAACTGACTGCAGATTACATCTACTTGCCATGCAAAATAACAACAAATAAATTCTGTCGAAACAATTAGTGAGTAGAAAGTTGTTTTAGTTATTTTCACAATTTGTGTCACCCTATACCTTGCAACATCATTTTAATGCTCAAACTGCCTAGACTTTCTCCAAGAAACTGTACATATTCTTATGGAAAGTGTACGTCTGGCCTTAGGAAGGAACATGTGGTTTCAGCAAGATGGAAATCCTATTCATACTGCAGGTTTGGTAGTAGCTTGGTTGAGTAACGAATACCCTCAGCGACGGATTGGGCACAGGGGCCCAGTTCCATGCCCAACTCATTTACCAGACTTTCACCTATGGAATCGTTTGAAAGAAAAAGGCTACTTTATTCCAATTGAAAGTCAAGAACATTTAATAAATCGGCTTCCTTAAGCTGCCGCAGAAATTCGTCAACGGCCCGAGCAATTGTGCAATGCACAGAATTCACTTGTTCGCAGATTTGAACAATCATTGCGATTTTTATTTGTTTTTTGTTTTCTGTTAATTAGTTGTTTTTTAAGATTTAGCATACTAAATAAACAGTTTTTCCTGATTATCTCGCAAATTTTTGAAACATACTCCTAATCACCTGTCTAATGAGCCCCTAGGGTTAGGTCCACACCTTTTGAATCATCCTGTATTACATTAGACTATCAACACGGGCAGTACAACTAATTGAAAAGTATCTAGTTGATGAAACACAAAAGATAACTTTGGATGGTATCTGTTCTGAAATGTTGTGATTGCAAATGGGCGTTTCACAAGGCTCAATTTTGGGACCTCTGCTTTACATTGTCTACACCAGTAACTTTTATAAATCAGAGACAAATTGTTGATTGAAACGCAACTATACTATTCCTTCCAGTCACAAAATACATTAACCTATGTGAACATCATAAATGCAGATTTAGAGAATTTAGTGATAACTTCTACTAGCCACTCATTATTATTAATAAATCCTTCTAAAACTGTCTTGTTTTTAGAAATAAAAATGATTGTACTTTGTAACTGTACCTTTTAGTAAATAGTGTAAAGAATCTTGGTCTTCTCGTCGGCGCCAACCTTAGATTTGACTTACATGTGAATAAATGTTTACAGAGAGTTTACTATACAAACAAAAGGTCCTATCTGCAAAATTCAAGATTTTCATTTTATGCGATATTCTGGTAGGTTATCAGTTTTCTCTATGTTTAGAAACTTTGCAAAGTCCTATCTGCGCCATAAGTACTAACTAAATGATAAAATTGTTTGTCCTAACTGAAACATATCTGTTACTACAAAAAGCGAATATCCCATCTGCTCGTTTCCTCCTATCTGCTTGCATTTACAATGCATAGGACAGTTTAGCTTAGCAGTGTTTATTATTTAACCTAATACATAATAATTTTGTCCGTAAATTTCACGTAGGACAATGGTAAAATTGTTAAACATTACCTCAAAAGTCACATAGTGGGTCGATTGAGGCGGTAAAATTAAGTGATGTGATACCAAATTTAATAGTGCTGTCAGTGTTTATGTGATTCTTTTCATAGAGCACAAGTAAGTAACAAATTTTGTTATGTTAGAATTTCATTTTTAGCACGAATAATCGTGGTAAACATATAGTGTCACTGGCAATTGACCTCAATTTTCAAAACAGAATCAAGCAAATGAAGAAAAAGAATTCTCAGATATACGATTATAGTGTTGACTAATTCTAAAAATCAAGATGCAGTTCCAGTTTCCCATGTGAATAATCTGAAAGCAATAGCGATGAATCAATAAAGCCCTTTGAAAAACCTAAAATTCGTATTTGAGCCATATTTAGTACCTCATGTCGATAATGCAAACAATGTAGTACCAGCTAATAAGGATCAGAACGTTGAAAAATCAACCGCAATCACAAGTACTTTGCTTAGTGATACCGAACAACATATGCAAGCAGTTGTAGTAGATATTATTACTACGACAATGCAGAAATCTAAAAGCAAACTCTATACAAAATAGGGCCAACTACGAAAAAAAAGAAAATTTTATGAGGCACCTACAGAAAGGAAAAAAATTAAGAAGGAACAACATATTAATAACCATAAAGCAAAGGCTGCCTGTAACTGCAAACTGCTTTATGAATTTAACACCTTCAAGGCAAGCAGCTATTACCCAACAATATTGGATGCTTATCCAAAGAACAAAAACTTTTTCTTTTAAATTGTGTGAAGAAATCTGCTAAAAAGCGAAATACGTGTCTCCCGAAGGAAAAATGACGCCATACGTACACTTTCAAGTACTTTTTGAAAAACAATAAAGGTGAGGACGTACGTATCTGTAAAGTTTTTCTCCTTGCAACTTTGGAGTATCGAAATGAAAATGACACAATTAAAAACTGTTCAAAATACAGATACACAATAATATAGCACGCGTCAACTCGAAAGATTATTATTAATTTATTTACACTGACAATATCACACTACCAACGAGAGCATGATCCAAACTGGAAGTATCTTCCTAGTGATATATCGATTTAGCTTATGTACAAGAGCTTTAATAAGAGATACACAGAACCAGCTTTTCATACGAACTTTATAGAAGAGTTGATCAGATCTGAATATATCTTTTATGAGACTAGGGTATGAAGAATGTTGAGAATGTAAAGCTTTCGACATTCACAAGAGTTCTGGTCATGATGACATTCAGTCTGAATGTGACATTTGTCAAAAATATAAACTTCATAAACAAAGAGCTCTTTGAGATCTAGAGAACAGTATCAAGAAGATGTGGAGAAAGTTAAAGAGAATGATGCACTTTTCTTGGCTGCCGATTTATAAAAGATAACAAAAAATGTTATAATAATTCCAAACCAACAAATGATTTACTGGTTATTATGCTTCCACGCATGAAAACCTTTAAAGAAATTATCTTCACATCCCATATTATTGCTTTCAATGAAAGTTTCATTCCCTTGGGCAAGAAAAGCAACTTTCGTCCATGTTTATTTTTTATTATTATTATTTGGCGTGAGGAGTTGGCTCACAGGTAGATCTAAAGATAATATCTCAACATTCTATGCCAATTTTGTTTCTAAGAGAGACTTCAGAACCATTACAATCTGGCTAGACAATTGTTCTTCCAGAACAAAAACTGGGCTTCGATTAGTTTTTCTATGTACATTGTAAACAGTGAAGAATGTGTCATAGAAGAGTTTAAACATCAAATACTTTGAGCAAGGCCACACATATAAAATCTGAATTATTGCAGTGCTCTTGGCAACATCAATAAAACATTTAAAACATTAACATCTCAAAACTTAAGAAAATGCAGATAAGACCTTTTGTTTAAGGAGGGCAGTATAACTTAAAGATGCTTTACTCTAATCCTAGTTATTTACATGTAGGTCTGAAAAGGAGGTTATGTGATTCCCTAGCGTTATAACCCAAGTAAAAAAGTAACACAGTGTTTTATTCAATTTTTAAACAAGACTTTCCAATAAGTGCTGAAGATGTCCGTCAGTTACATCAAGACACTTTTAAACATGCCTTTTAAGCCCATTAAAAACATTTTGAAGAATCCAAGGAGAATTATCCAGTTCCGCACACTTTTCAGTTATTCGATTGGTAAGTTCTTCCAAATTGTTCAGAGGTGTTTTAAAAATAAAGTTTTTCAGATATAGTGGAGCGCCGTAAGACAAAAATGTAAAAATCTCGGAACCCGGTTCCAGTGAATGGATTTTCGTGAAACCTTTTCGATTGCATTGTAAAATGCTTAAAGAAAAATGATTACCCATCAAATTTTGCCGATCTCCATTACAACAATTAATTGAAAAATGAGTAAAATATGAAGATAATAAATTTTTTAGTCAAGCTTTCAATTTTATATACAATAAATGATATTTGTATAGTAACTTTAATATTAATTTATAATTTTTTAGCTAAAAATAACAAATTTACACAAAAAAAATTGATAATAAGGCAAGTTGTTCAAAATCGTAGATCAGACTAAAGATACAAAAAAATCTACATTATCGTCGTCGTCATCGACCTCATTAATTTTGATGATAGGTGATGTATTAGTACAATTGTTGCCATTCCATTCTACGCAAGCTACAGCGCAAGTCATTCCACTTTTCCTGCACCCACAAGATGCTCCACATCCTGTTTTGCATGTGCAAAAAATCATTTTCAGTAAGGTCTGTGGAGCTGGTGGCTGCGTCATTGTTTCCCGTGTCAGTATTCCATGTTTCCAACCCCATTCTTCTGGTAATATGTCTCTTCCGAGCCGTGTTTGAATTTGCAGGTATACTCTTTTGAAGTGTCCAAAAGCGGCATCTGCAGTAGGTGCCAAAGACGGTAATTTAACAAAGCTATTTTTAGCGGTTGCTTTTACGAAAGAGTTGTACCTTAATTTATTTAGATCTTGTATTTTTTTGAGGGGCAGCGTATAAAGCAAGGGCGCATGTAACACCAGCGTTAAAAATGTCATTGGCCTCTTTGCATTCATTTTCAAAAACTGCTGCAGCATTTTGTAAGTCCGCCCGTTTCTCGAAATTTTTTGCAAAAACATTTTTTCCTCGTTGGAAAAAAGCAGAAGTCGTGTCACAACCAGTGAAAGAATGTAAAAAAAGGTTATGCTGTTTACATTTTGGTAATACTGTTTACAAGCTTACAGATGAGTACAGTTTTTGTGGTATTTTGCCTTTTGTTGGTTTTTGAAAATAAATTTCTCGATCTGTTGGTGAGAGCGCAGTCAGTAAAAGTAGAACATCCACATTCTCGGAAACTACAACAATGTTTTTAGATTGCAAATTAATTGCGGTTTCAATTATTAATCTGTCGGCATCAGCTTCGGCTTGACAAGAAAATATTCTATTTTCCGCAAGTGTGTTTCGTAGCATATCTATGAGGCTACTCTTATTTTTGGCGTTCGCTAAAAATTTCTCTTGCCCTATTTTGAGAGGCATGTTGCTGTCGAATATGATGCATTTCTTTTAGAGCGACGAGTTCTTTCCATCGATTTTGTGCTGGTTTTTTGGTAACCATTAAATACTACATAAATGTTGTATCCATAATTGTTATGTAAATATTTTACATAGTGTTCACAAATAGTGCCGAAATTTTCATCCTGTTGCCACTTGCAACGGTGTAGCAACATCCCTCCATCAATTACGTAGGAAAATTTTTGTACATTGTTAACATTCACCGTCACTTCTGAGAATAGATCATAAAATGCAAATTTTTTTGTTTTGCGCATTTCACCATCTTCAAAAACAGCAAGAGGATAAGGGGCTAATTCGAAAGTCATGTAGATCTTAAGTTCTTCATCTGATTTTTTTAAAACTCAAATACGTTGAAATAACAGTAGTGGGTCAATTGGAATGATATCATCATCCACTTTTACTTTGCTTGAGGAAGCCAATAAAGGAATAATTTTGTCTTTTCTTGATAACCTGACTTCTTTAAAAATTTTTCCATTAATTTTCTTCATTGTTTTTAAACCTTCTTCAAAAGCAGCGTAGCAATTCACGTTTCCGTGGTCAGTTATTCCAGTTGAGATAGACATAGTGACAGTAACATCAGGGAACGGACAATGTTGGATGAAATATTCTTCCAATTTTTCCACATTAATTTCGTCCCTTTTGATTCGTGCATCGGTTGAATCAGCGTGTTGATAGCTTTTTCTTAAAAGATATGTTACAAAATTCTTCTATCCCTTCTATTATATCTTTTGAAAAAATAACACCTTTTATCCATTTGTATACTACACCTTCCGTTACACCACGTTTGAAAGGTCCTCCTTCAACGCTCATAGACTTCAATAATGTTTGTTCAATAGTTTGGTCCGTGAAAATTCCAGAAAAAAATACATCTGAACGTCTCGCCGTAAAATATCCTCCTGTGAATTTCTTAAATTCTGCTGGGTCCATTTTAGTAGGTAATTCTTGCATGTCTTGCAAGTACATTTGTGCGGACGACGTCAAACATCTGCTGTTGTCCCTTCTATAATTTCCTCTCCTTCTCACTTTTTTACCTGAGGTCCCTTGAGGCCCAAGGACAGGTTTGTATTCGTTATCCTATGTAAAATCTAACTTTAAGCGCAAAAAATTTCGAGTTTTTAATAGAAAATGAATGAAAACTCCGAAAAAATAATTATTATTTATTTTAATAATTAAAAAATTAAGATCGGCAAAAATAAATGGGTAAACATTTTAGTATTTAGTGTTAAAAACACATTCCAAAAGGTTTTACAAAAATCCGTTCAGTGGACCCGGGTTCCCAGGTATAAATCTTACGGAACTCCACTAATAAGGTCACACAAACAAATCTAAAACGGTCAAATCGCAGAAACACGCAGCGTATGATATTTGAGTATTCTTGCTTATTAATCAATCGTCAAAAAACCTTTAAAAATTGAATCAACTCATATGCAGTGTACACCGCCATCCTGTTGTAATTCTTCATCGCCCAACTTATCAATAAATCACCTATTCAAACGCCTATTTTTTATGGATGTAATGTAATTTCGACAAAAACATGTCGATTCTGTACTGACTGCGTTTGCATATTTTGAGAGTTGACATGCCCAGAAAGGTAGAACCAGACTTTGTCGGCAAAGAAAATTTCTAACAAATCATCATTATGCATGCGGTTATCAACCATTGACAAAATTGTTCTCCGTGTGGAATATCGACGACTGGCAGTAACTCACAAAAAGCAGATACCACAAGCCATATTAGTTTGCTAAGAAATTCTTTGAATTGAAGTCCGAGGAGTTTCGGTCACAATTTCACAAACTGCCCCAATATTTTCTGGGGCAGACGAGCAGTGCCAGGTTTTCGTACTACACTACCCATTCCTCTAAATAATTCAATGGAATTTCAGCACATCATAGGAACTGTTATAGTGGAAAGGCGTCTGGATATTTTTTTCTGAAAATCAACTCAGAGAGAGAATATTTCCACTCGCCGTTTATTTTTGTTTCAGTGCAAAATAACATTCTAAAATGTATGCTTTTTGTAGAGTTGTAAGTAACGTTTTTAAAAAAACTGTAAATTAATTATGAAATTATTAAAAATTATCTAATTATTATTAGTTTGTCAATAATGAAATTCAAAGTCAACTTTCAAATTTAAAATTAGAATTTTTTATTTGCAATCTGTCACTCGTTTGGCTGTGTTTAAAGTACCGTCCTAACGTGATGTACAGTCACGGCCTCCCCTAATTGGAAATTTAAACGATCGCTTGGTACAAAAACAAGAAACTCCCAGCAAAACTTTAACGCTTCTTTGTATCTAGAAAACTAAGCGCTTCTCAATATAATTTCACATGACAGTAGGGAAGTAATAGGGCTTTTAATACAACCCCCTCCATCACTTTTTAAGGTCATAATCATAACCTTCAAACGACTTTGAAGCATCTCAACCTTCAAATTATTTTTCAAAATATTTAAATACCTTTAAATGATTTGAATCACATGCGGAGAATTTGAATCATTTTGGAATAATTTAAATTACTTAAAAGGATTTAAAGTCAACTATTTGGACAATTTTAAAATCAGTAAAATCAAAGTCGGAGATTTACCTAGCTACAACAAATACTACATAATATCACTTACACAGTATCAGCATAGTTAATTATATAAATACCTATATTAAAAGAATAAAACTTCCGAGTTGCTATCTAAACTCTTATATTAAAATCACAAAATGATAAAGTAATAGGAACATATGGTTGTGCAAAAAAGCTTATTTTATTATTTTTATTACATTTAAATCTTTTTAGGCGATTTAAATTTCTTTTAAAAGATTTAAATCGCAGACTTTTATAAGAAAATCAAAGATAATTTTAAAAATGATTTAAATCTTTCATTAGATGACAGCTCTGTGCCATACATACATGGTTTAGACATAGATCGTACAGTGGGTAGGGCTCCCGCTTTGTACGGCTATTCATTCTTCTTTTTCGGTAGGTTCCATAATCAATATATTTTACAATACAGAGCACCATGGGGATGTTAATTTCCTATTGAACAACACGGCCCTACTACTTTCTGTACAGTTTCATCTCTCTATATACATTATGGACTTTTTTGGTAGGGATGCTGGCTCGTGACAAGCCGTAGAGAGAGAAGAGGTACAGGACGACAAACATGTGCCTCCGGTACAGTCAAAGTCGATTGAAGGTTACGATGCTTCCAAGTCATTTGAAGGTTAGAATAGAAACCCCATTACTTCCCTACTCATGACAAACTACTTTGTTGACATTCTATCTTCTATTACATCCTAAAGTATTGACTATTTCTCCTGCAACCCCTGTATATACACTCAGGTGCAATGAAAAGTTTCCACTTAATAATAAGTTAACCTGATTTAACCAAATATACTAAAACAACAGCTACCTACCCTTTCACTGTATCAACCACTAGAACTGATTTCAGAGCCTACTGTGCGCTATTTCTTATTGTTTTTTAAAAACAGTTGTAACACATCAATTTTAAATGACAGATAAACATTGGTGTGTGTTTGTTTACACAACTTTATCTTATTTTTTTAATTCTTCTTGTTGTTGCCCTGTTTTCTTCTTCTCCTGATGCGTCTAAGTGCCAAAGATTCTGCAACAGCTATAGCTCTTGTGGAAGATGGTGGAGGTTTGCATTATGTTGTTAGAGTCCTTCATTGCACTCATACAGAGGTTCGAAGATGTATACAAAGATTTAGAGAAATTGGCAGGAATACACAAAGGCAAGGATCTGGTAAGAAAAGAAAACCAATGGCTGCTGATGATCGTTCCATTACCTTAGGTATGTTACAAAACTGTACTTCTACATCTGTTGAAGAGGTTCATAGTGTAGATGTGTGTAGACAGTTCACAGAGGATTAGCGACGGTAGGTTTGACTGCTTGTAGACTAGCTCACAGACCAAAATTGCTAACAGCCAGGCTACAATTTGCTCATAATCACTTGGCATAGACATTGGAGCACTGGAAAGCCGTACTGTTCACTGATGAATCAAAGCTTTGTCTTTATTCATCACATGGTCGACAACGAGTGTGGAGAAGGGCAGGTGAACAATATGCAGCTTGTACATTTGTTCCAAGAGTCAGTCATAATGGAGGTTCCATTATGGTACGGGTTAGCATTTCATTAGAAGCCTGTACGAAACTTGTCTTTGTCAAAGGGAAGGTCTTTAACAGCACACTGATACATTAACGACATTCTGGAAGACCATGCGCTGTTCCATTTGCCCCATTAATTCGAGATAATTTCCTCCTAATGCAAAGGTCACATGTAAGAAGTGTAAATTGATATCTAAAAAAAGTTGGGATAACCTGTATGAATTGGCCAACATGCTCGCCGGACATGAATCCGATCGAGCATGCTTGTGATATGTTACATAAAGGTGAAAGAAGTCGACCAGTGCCACCAGTTTCGCTACAAGACCTTCATATTGCACTTCAAGAAGAGTGGGAGAATATCCCTCAAGATTATTTCCATACTTTAATTAGCAGCATGCAAGTTGTAATCAGAGCTAGAGAAGGTAATACTGAGATACTGAATAATCATGACTCGCCTGTATTTCTTGTTAAATTTAATTTTTAGATTTTCAATTTTCGAGTTGTGTTCAAGCATTAGTCGTTTTCTTTGAATAAATATATCCCAGTACTCCATATCTATTGTTTTTTTAATTCTTTAGATGCCCATGAAGTTAAGAAAACTAAGATATACAATTTAAAGCACTACTTTCTTGTCTGCTCTGTCAAACCTTAAAAAGATTATCTGGAAACGTTTTATTGCACCTGAACGTAGATTAGAACCTGGAATGCATACACAGTAATTTTGGGTCTACCATGTGGAAACTGGCATCAGATATAGCAGACGCTAATAAAAGTACACATGAAATAATACAAGAATTATATTATCTAACACCTGTTTCCACACGATAAACCTAAATTTACCGCATATGTAATTTGGGTACTAATGATTATAGTCTTTGAATGAGGTAGTAGTTTCACTATGTCGAATTTTGCATAATTAATCATCAGATGTTAAAGCCTACTAGAAATACTGCCAATGTCAACATTCATCAATTTTGTTTCTATTTATATTATAATTATAACTGGAAGTAGATTTAAAAGCGATGAAATGCCGTGACCAATCACAGAGTTTCATCATTGCCACATAACCAAACCCATTCATGAAACCTAACCTTAAACATCATCACATTGACAGAAGTGAAAGTGAAATGAGCCGTCAGTGATTCACAAATTCCTAACCTAAACTGTAACTAAGTAATGGGGCAATACCGCAAGATAAATAAGTACAGGGTGGGTCAAATTGGTCGTTCTTATGCGATATTGCTGTAATATCTGGCTAAAAATGGTTTTGCAACCATAGGCTACTTTTTTATCCTCAATTCAAATGTGAAAACAAAATTTGAATACCATGGCCTGCTTTCGAAATACTGACAAAAAATGATTTTTATCCTAAAAACAACTTTTCCTCATATCTCACTTATTTGAAGAACTATCTAGACTTTACAGGCATTTTTTATTAAAAATTTAACTTGCAATAACATGACACTTAGATTTTTGTCAAACTTTATTGTTTTCGGCAAATTTTAATAACAAAATCCTACTTTATTCTGTACGAGGACAATTCAGCAATTATTCTCCCTAACATAGAAGCAAACAGTTGAGAAGTTCGATATTTTTCAACATAAGCTGCAAGCCACTCATTTACCATCGTCATCATCTTATCATCATTCCAAAAGTGGATTCGCCAAAGATATTCTTTTAACTTCGGGAATAAGAACTAGTTACTATGGGCTAAATCTGGAGAATATCTTGAAACAAGCCACCACGTCTGAACTTTCTTCATCTTTTTTCTTTAATTGCTACGCAAACTTTTTGAATTAACTTTGCATAATATTCCCCTGTTATAGTATGTCTACATGGTAAGTAATCGGCGAAAATTATCCCTTCATAATCTCAGAAAATTTGTCTCCACGATTTCTACAGATTTAAAATCTTGAGATCAATTTTTAGTAACTTTATAATGAAGGCATAGACTCAATACTTCTGTCGTGTCCTTATAAATCTTTTGCAGTGACAACGCCTTCTCAAAGGTCTTGTATCAATTTGGTCAATTTTCAAACAATTGCAACACCACAATTAACTTAATAATTTTTAAATAAAAAGTAACATAAATTAATGATTTTTGTTATTGATTTGCATTTTTCATCATTAAACAGTTAATGATTATAGTCGATAACTGAACTTTCTTTTTTCTTTCGACTGCTTCCTTTATTATAAAATTAAAATGCTTTACTCAGGCTCTACAGCCAATTTTCTTATTTATTAACATTGAACCGTCAGAATAAGTAAAAGAAATTGACTGTAAAAACTGAGTACCTACAGTGTTGTAGTTTTATAAGGAACTGGAAACTTTTTTTGTAGTCTTTGAATATTTTTTACTATTTGATTAATTATTTGCAGATGGTCTATTATAGTAGAATACAGGGCCAGATTTACTCTGGTGGAGGCCTCTAGGCAAAAATTAGTGGTGGCCCCCTTGCAAACCATGAACAAAATCTCCTACTTTTTATAACTAGCTTAACATCACTTCTTTCTTATTTTTACAACAAATACTTAAAAACTTTACTCAAATAAAAAGAATTACAATAAGTCACCATTTTTAGAATAAAAGATTATCAAAACTAGGTATAAGAAAATGAGAAACTGCCATTACAGAACACTGCACATTTAGGTTATAAATATATCATAAACAGACTGCATTGATATTTTATTGAGTGTCGATAAAGTAGAATACTGTTCTTTTCAAAATGGAGCGAAACTTAAAACGATAATTTTTTTATACATTCATTTGATTCTTGTAATTATGACTAATATAATCAAAAAATTTTTTTTTCAAAAATCATAATTTTAATTAAAAAAAGATTCAAAATATTTCTTCTTTTCTATCCCTGTTTATTGATCTTTATTCTTTATAGTGCAAGCAAAATCTTGTGGTGGAGGCCCCTAGGCACTGCCTCGATTGCCTATATGGTAAATCCGGCCCTGGTAGAATATCCACTTCTGAACCTATTTGTTGAAATTTTGGTTTTATTTACTATATTATTAATTTGTCAATTGATTTAGCTGTCAAAGTCAGAGTGAGGTTAGAAAGTTAGATGTCAATGTAAAAAAATGTGAGGTTAAAAAGTTAATTGTCAATGTCAAAAGATTGTTTATAAGTTATGATGTTTATAATCTTTGAAATGAAATGTTTTATACAGAAAAGTAAAATAAAAATTTTCTATTTCATGGGTTTATTTTGTTTTCCAAATACTATTGAATAAATGACACGAGGTTCTAGAGGAAGAATAAGCTAGAATAACAAGAATTTGTGATTAACACATTTTTGCTAATAATAACAAAAGATCGTTTAAATTTCTGATTCGAGTACGTTAAGACCATTACACAATTTCAGTTGGTACTTTAAACACAGCCAAGAAGATGACAATTGCACAAATGACATTTGTGTTATTTTAATCTAACCTTCATCTAACATATGTATAAACCAACAATATTGAAGCAAAAAGTAACGTAAACAAAACTTTACAATAAGTACTGAAAATGTTCGCTATTTACATCCAGACACTTTTGAACGTGCCTTTAAGACCATTAAAAACATTTTTGAAGAATCTGAGGAGAATTATTTAGTTCCACATTCTAAGCAGTTAATTTATAATGATACATGTTTAAATCCTGTTTTAAAATTAACTGGCACATGCCATAAACCGTATTAAATTTGCTGGGGAATTCTTCAAATCAAAGTTGAAGAGTTTCAATGGTAATTTCATGGACTGCTGCAATATTTTCTGAGGTTCGACTTGTAAATGGCATATTCTTAAAAACTGTAAATTAATTATTAAATTATAATAAATTATTTAATTATTATTAAACTCTGTCAATAATGAAATTCAAAGTCAACTTTCAAATTTACAATTTGAATTTTTTATTTGCAATCTGTTACTCGTTTAGCTGTCTAAAGTACCATCCTAACGTGATGTACAGCCACGGCCTACCTAATTGAAGATTTAAATGATCACTCATTATAATAGTGTTATAGTATTGATTTACACAAAATGTATGTAGTACAGCTACTTTGATAGCTGTTTAGATTTAATGTTGACATTTATGAAAAATATTGATCGAAACTAAAACTTTGATTTCAGAATAATTTAAGTCATATTCGAATTTTTTGTTGACATTTTTTTTATAGGTTTTGATGCATTCTATTTGGTGTTAAAAGTTTCCTAAATACTTTAGAAAACATCATCAAACAGCATCCTGTGGGTATATATTTTTAACAATCTGATTCTGCTTTAAGTCTGTTTTTATTGATAATGGATTTGATGGTTTTTTTTTTGTGTAAACAACCTTGAATGTACTAAACGAGGTCACCAAATATGATGACCATTATGTGAATATGTCCGAAGAGATCATTTGAGTTTCAGTAATTTCTTTTTTCTTATGAAACAAAAACAAGAATTTAAAAGATACTTAATGCAATTGATCCTCCGTTTTCCTCTGCATTAATTCCATATTAAAAATGTTATAATTTGGAAAAGTGTACTGAGTTTAATATGAAATCTTGTTTGAAAATAAAAAAAAAGTCAAATGTATTTTAGGTGAAATTGCAACTTCAATGCACTCTTTTTTTTATAACTTATTACAGAAGTATGTTAGTGGAAGCGGTGGCTTTAACAGTGTTGTTGTCATCCCTTATTTTATAAGAAACATAAAAATAATAGAATTATTATTATTTTTTTGATAAGACATCTAAAATTAATAAATAAATAGATAATGCCAGGCAATGTGTGTCTAACATTATTAAAGCCACCACTGATAGCAGTTATTAAAGAAGCTAGGCATGATAACAGAGGCTAATGTGCTTTTGCTAAAAATGATTTTAGAAAATGAAACTTAGTTAACTACTAGATTTGCTACATATGTACGTTCCGAAAGCTGATTTTATATACAGCATAAAAATTAATTTTCTACAAAAAATGATGCATGAAATCTAAAATAATAAATTATATGTTATGCCCAATTTATCTCACTACATGTAGGGTAGACAACACATATCACTTTGTTTATTAAATTTGTTCAAATAACTAAAGATCAAAGCTATACAAGACAAGATGTCATAAGGTTAGATAAAAAATAAATTCTTGTTAAAATGACAAGCAATGCATACTAATAATTTTTAAAATGTTTGTTTTCAATACTTTTAAAATTGATAATAATATCCATGATATGCAAACTGTGTTGCCTACCTATTTGTAGTGCCTTAAATTGGACACACTATAAAACAAATTTTAATAATCTAAGTTTCCTAACAAATTTATATTTTGAAAGTAACGTAGAATAGTTAAAAATTATAACTTATTAAAAGTTAAGCCAATGTTTTAAATAAATATTAAAAAAGAATTAATAAAATGGTTCTCTAAAGTACTGTGTTAAGATGCATAAAATTTAAAAAAATAAATAAATAAATAAATAAATATATAAATATATATATATATACACAACATTTACGTTATCAAAATAGGAACAATATTAGCAACATATACTGTATATAAAATTAGTAAAGCAACAGGCAAAAAGCATAAAATCAAAATACCATTTATGCATCAAAGTGCAAGACAAAAAGTAAAACAAAAAGAAAACAAGAAAAAGAAGCACGGTGGTGTCGGCGAGGGACTTACCATACGCCGGCCTTGGTGCCGTACTTCCATCTACAAGCAAAACAAAACCTGAATAACCAAAAAGAAGAACATGCTCATAAAAAGAGACACAATGTGAAAAAATTTACAAGTTATGTGCAACACATTTGTTTTTCAATTATTATTGCAAACAATACATTGCACTATATTTGTAGTATATATAAAAATAATTGTTCGTATATTTGACAAAATTTTCATTTAATTATTCATTACTTGAAATTAATTGCTTTTAAGTAATCAATACGTAGTCTTCTGCTAGTTTATCAACATCATCTCATCCTCATCATTCAAAATATGAACTGACCATGTCAAGTTATTACACAGTTAAAGTGATCTCATATTATTTATTGTAAACTAGCATGTGACTCATCGTCAGTGATTGATTCAAATGTAAAGCATAGATATAGATAACTCATCAAATACTAATAACTGTGTCAAAAGAGAAAACAATGATCATAATAAATTATAATTAGCAACTGCAAATTCAGAGGGTTTTGTTGTATTTAATTTAGCATTGATTCTGGCAAATCATTTTGAATATGTTTTGATACTTCTGTGTTGCATAAAATGAAAAAAAAAGACAAAAGAAAATGCATGCACACTTGATTAAAAAATAAAAAGAAAGAAAGAACCAATAGATTGCAGCCAATGACAGAAAGCATGAATTTAATTTGGAAGTAGTGAATACATTAAAATCAAATTAAATAAGAGAAATTAATTAAAGAAAAAAGAAACAGATAGGGAAAAAAATAAATTCAGAGTTTTCTAAATGCACCAATTAAGAGAGATAAAATACACAATGCATATCCCAGAATAGGAACAAAAACATAATCGAAACATCAACAAATCAAAATTCCCTTATAATTCAACTTTCAGAAACTTTTCTATTCTGAGATATCATTCTGCATAGAAAAATAATAAGCAAAGAAAAGTAATAAGATGTTTTATATTATTTTTGCCCATCAGTCTATGTACATTTGAATTTGATGAATATATTGTTGTGCGTTAAAAAAAAAGCAACTACCTAACAAAAAGATTGTATGAAATTGCAATCAGTTTAAAGTGGAAAACGAAGTAAAATGGATTTGTAGTTATATTATAACTTTTATTTATGAGAGAACAGTATCTGCATAATACATAAATGTAAATTTCAGTTCTTCAATTTGTTTCTTGCATTATGATAGATAACTATAACGCAGGATAATTTATTTACAAATTAAGGAGGGCTTTTTGCTGCGTACTAGTCAAAAGATGGTGTGTTTCTGTCTAACCAACAGGCCTTATGGAGCTGCTTCGGAACAAGTAGTGTTGTCAGGTTGAGGAATAAATCCCTCATAAATACTCATCCTCAAAACTATGTACGTATTGGAAAGATTTTTAGTTTCAGTTTAGGTTAGATTGCATGACAGAATATCTACAAACACAATGTTCTCAGTTTTATACAAAATGGAAGTAATATCTTTAGTAATTTTTATGTCTTCAATTTAGTAAGTTATTATTATTATTGTTGTTACATGTAATAGCAGAAACAATATCAAATTGTTATGAGAATAATCTATTGGCAAGAAGATATCCCAACTGTTTAAATATTCCTATTTCAAATAGGGAATAGATTTGGCAACAAGGTTCTATTCTGTGCAGTGGCAGTGATTAGTTTTGAGGTTATCAAAATAACAATTAAAGTACCTATTACGTACAACCTAACAAAAAAAGATTCATGGTCAACCTTCATGCAAAAAAATTGTGAACGCATAATATGAAAGAACTCTACATTTCAACTAAATTTAGTGCCATCTCTTGGCTGATGATTTCTTCCTATACTGATGAAATTGTTCTCTTACAAACCTGGTAACATGGAAGCAAGCGAGCGTGCAGTGTGTTGTTCAGTTCCAACAAACGCATCGTTACGCATGCGTTCCAGGGTTTTTCGTGATGACTGCATCTTATATGTTTTGAGAAAGAGAAAAAGGGAGAGAGAACGCATATCTTTGGAATGGATCGTTGATAAACTTAGAAACTCTTTTCGTTTCGTAATGGCAGACGATGAAAGGTGGTTCAAAACTACCCATATAAACCTCTGATCGTCTTTTGTTTTTTTGGACAGACATCCTGTATCTTCGGAACGGTTGGTGCTATCAAGATGACTTTGATTTTTAGGTATGGTAAGGAAACAACTTCTAAATGAGCCAGGCTCAAACGATTGTCTTTTGTTTCTTTTGACAGGTATTTTGTATATGAGGAATGGCTGGTCCTATCATGGTGGTGAAATGGCTTTCTGACAATCCAGACGCCATCAATCATCTTTTGTTTTTCTAACAGGTGTACCATAGATCTCAGATGGGACTTTGATTGTTAAGTGCAGCATGGGGGCACAACCATCGCTCCCAGATATCTTGTATCTTGGTGTTGGTGCTCTCAGTTTGGGATTTGGATTGCTAAGTGTGGTGACAAAATGGTTTTCAGGCGATTCCAAGCCGTCATAACATTTAGGTTTCTTAAGTAGGGTTATGGTGGGCGTCACCCAAGTCTTCACTGTATTTAGCTCTACTTAGAATGTAAATGAAGGACGAAGCCTGTTAACTGTTTACAGGCCATTAACCATTTTTTATGAATCCAACTGTAGATTTTGTTGATATCAGGCATTTAAATATAAAGGAGTGATCTCTTTTAAGTCAACTGGGTCCATTCCAGTCGTTTGTGTGTGTGTGTTGTGAAAGGACAGGAGAGGATAGAGAAAAAAAGAGAGAATGATAAGGGGAGAGAAGGGAGGGAGAGAGAGGGGAATGGATCTTGGTATTGACTTTAAACTTCTTTCATTTTTTTGTAGGTCGAGGAGGGAGGGGAAGGTGTTCGAACTGCACACTGGCCACTGAATTTTTTTTTGACAAATATTTCACATCTCATGGATGGCTGGTCTTATCGAGTTGGGACTTTGATTGTTAGTTGCGGTGGTAGAATGGTTTTTACATAATCGGAAAGCACTGCTGATTGCCTTTTGTTTTTTCAACAGATATCCTGTATCTTTGGAAGAGCTGACGGTATCAAAATGAGACTTTAATTGTTAGGTGTGGCAAGAAAACGACTTCTAAACTATCTGGACACAACCGATTGACTTTTGTTTTTTTTTCTTTTGATAGATATCCTGTATCTCAGAAATGGCTGATGCTATCAAGATGGAACTTTCATGGTTAGGCGAGGTGGGGGAATGACTTTCAAATAATCTGGGAGCCACCAATCACCTTTTGTTTTTTTCGACAGATTCCTTTATCAAGAGAACAGCTGGCCCTATTGACTTGGGACTTTGACTGTTAGCTGTGGTAGAGTAATGGCTTTTAAACAATCTGGGCACCATCAACCATCTTTTGTTTTTTTTCTTGAACAGACATCCTATATCTTCGGAACGGTTGGTGCTATCAAGATGATTCTTTGATTGTTAGGTATGGTAAGGAAACAACTTCTAAACGAGCCAGGCTCCAACGATTGTCTTTTGGTTTTTTGACAGGTATTCTGTATGTCAGGAATGGCTGGTCCTATTGAATTAGGGCTTGGACTGTGTTGGTGTGGTGGTGAAATGGCTTTCGGGTGATCCGGACACCATCGATCTTCTTTTGTTTTTTTTAACAGGTGTACTATAGAGCAAGGGATACTATCATTGGCACCCACACAGTCATTGGCACCTTGTGAATATTTCGATAAATATTATGACTAGTGCCCTGTCTGTTGGGGAACTGATAAACTAATCTGGTCTGATAATATGTTATTTATGCGAGTTCATGATTTGCTGGCTAGGATATGATTATTTAGTTGAAATTTAGCTATTTTTATGTAAGTGTTTCTCAGTCTCTCGTCCAGGAAGTTGCTTCGTTATCAAGGTTAGCATGATTACGCTATTATTTTTTTATTTTTCGCTTGTTCTATAACTGCTTATACGATTATTTGTAATGATTACAAAGAAATTACTGGTAACTTGTTTGGTAAAATATTGTTAGAAATTAAAAATTTCAGTGACAACAACTGTGTCTAAACTTGCCCGAGGTTTAGTTATTGGCAAGGGGTGCCAATAACTGTGGAACAGTATTACTGTCAGAAAATCAAAGTTTTATATATCAAATAGCAATTTTATTGATGGTTTATAAAACATGTATTCATTGGGAATAAAATATCCAATCGTTTGATATAAATTTCAAGTTTTTACCATATCATAGTTCTTATCACTGCTTTTTAGAATCATCATGACTGCTAAAAGTGCCGATAACTGTATCCCTTACCCTATATCTCGGGAACGGCTAACTAACAACTTGAAACTTGAAACTTGGACTGTGAATGGCTTTTAAATGATCTGGGCGCCATCGATCCTGTTTTGTTTTTTTTTTGACAGCTACATCCTACATCTAGGAAATGGTTGCTGCTATCAAGATGGCACTTTGATAGTTAAGTGTGATGGGGGAATGACTTTCAACCATTGGGCATGACCAATTGTCTTTTGATGCATTTCCTGTATTTCAAAAATGGCTGGTCATATCGACTTGAAACTGGGACTATTTTAGATGTGGTGAAGGAAAGGCTTGCAGGAGGGAGACGGTGTATCACAAGTTGTAATGACATTCAGCCGTCTTAAGAAGGTTAATTATGGGCAAAGTGCATTAACTGTTTGAAGGTCACTCTGGGATGTTATCTATGTCTTAAAAGCAAATCACAGAACTGGTTGAATGATTAATTGTTATAGCTTTCTGACATGTTGGACTTCTAGGCTAGAAATACTTTACCGTAGATTTTGCAATGTGCGTCGCCGAAGACGTTTACACTTTTTCTACTCCAAGAGAGTTAAAAAAATTGAAGTGTCGTAAGCCAGAGCTGCAAAGCGGCGGGGGGAAGCCATAAAGATGATGCAGCATGTATAGCGTAATGAATAGAATTTAGGTTATAATATTTGTAATGACAGTCAGCATATACTTGGATCAAACAAAGATTGATTATTAAAACATGATGAAACATGCACAGAAAACATCAAGGTTAAATATTACTTCCACGGAGGATAGGTGTAGAAATATTAGGTTACAGTATACAATGTTTATACTCCAAACTGAAAAATCACATGATTTTGGCCACATGCTGCAGATGCCTTATTACTACTGTGTTACCTGTGTTAACCTTGATAACAGCTGTTTTAATTTACTCCAAGCATGAGATTAACCCGAAATCACTTTTCATAAATGCTTATTAATAACACAAAATGAAAAATCCAAATGACAGGAAAAACAAAAGAGGATTGTTAGTATTGTGGTGATAAGAAAGCAAAATAAAGAGAAAAGTATAAAAAGATGCTGAGAAAAGTGAGAACAAGAAAACAGAGAGAAATAGACAAAGTGAGAAAAAAGAAACAAAATTCAAAAAAACACAACTGAACAGAGCGGAAGTAAAAGCAAAACGGCAAAAAAGTATATTCACAGGAATAGAGGATAGAAGACTGTTCATTTTCTTTTATTTGTGCAAGGGAACTGATGTATTATGCCTAAAGTTATTTAAGTGCAAAATGCGCCTCTATATCTTTCAATATATTTCTTCAAAACATTAGAATTACCCATTTTACTTCTTCTTGTGTCTCAAAAGGCCCTAGAAAACAAAAAAACGTGTATTTCCAATGTTTTGAAGAGATAAAGGGTTTTCCAATAAGAGGTGTTATTTTGATATTCAAAGAAAAGTGCCATTTTTTAATATAAATGATCGGATGTTTATTTCATTATAAAGAGGAAGGTATGCCGTTAATAGTGGAAAATAACATCAGGCAAATGACCACCACGACCACGCTTACAGGACAATATCCTTTTCATGAAATTTTCCATAACCAAATCGCAAAGTGGCTGCCCTATGTCCTCGATAGCCTCACGAATTCCATCTTTGAGGTCTTGAATCGACGCTGGGCTGTTGGCGTAGACCTTCTCTTTCACGTGGCCCCAAAGAAAGAAGTCGCAAGGTGTTAAATCACAAGATCTCGGTGGCCAATTGTGATCACCTCTTCGAGAGATAACACGGTCCGGAAACTTTTTCCGTAAAAGATCAATGGTTTCGTTGCTTGTGTGGCACGTAGCGCCGTCTTGTTGAAAGTAAACGTTGTCCAGATCAATACCATCCAATTCCGGCCATAAAAAATCGTTAATCATCTCTCGATAGCGCAATCCAGTCACCGTAACTGTTGCTCCAGCCTCATTTTCGAAAAAGTAAGGTCCAATGACTCCGCCGGACCATAAACCGCACCAAACAGTCACACGTTGAGGATAGAGAGACTTTTCAACAATAACTCTTGGATTTTCTGAGCCCCAGATCCGACAATTTTGCTTGTTGACTCAAGATGATTTTTCGATGGAATTCTGGATCATTTTCATGCATTTCAACGACCCAATCAGCAAAGACACGACGTTGTTGATGATCGGCCGGCTTGAGTTCTTGTGTTAACTGGACTTTATAAGCCTTAAGACCCAAATCTTTATGCAAAATACGGTGTAATGACGTTTGTGGAATGGCTAATTCCAAAGAACGACGAGGAATGGACAAACCTGGGTTTTCTTTAACACTTTCGGCTACAACAGCAATATTCTCGGCTGTTCTTGAGCGACGTGCACGGGTTTTATTCTTCACATCACTAACTTGTCCCAAGAGCTCGAATTTTTTCACCAATTTCTGTATTGCGGTCCGACAAGGTGCTTCACGGTGACCCAAAAATGTTCGAGTTTTACGAACCGTCTCTGCCAAATTTTCACCATTTTTATAGTGAATTTTAATAATTTCAATGCGTTGTTGAAGCGTGTATCGTTCCATATTTATTAATGGCGTAGTTTCTACTTGTCAAATGTCAAAAAATGATAGCTTCAAAAGTGACATCTACCGAAATAGCGGGCTATTCAAAATAACACCTCTTATTGGAAAACCCTTTATATATTAAAAAAGCTTTAATTATGACATCAAATACTTTAGTGTCAAAAAAAAACAAACTAATTCGTTCTTTCAACAAATTACTGTTGTCTCATAATAAGTGTCTTTAATATAACTAATGCTCTTAATACACCGTATTAGTTCTGATTATAAAACCTTCTAATTAAGAAACATTTCTTTTTATACAATTAAAACAATTGAAATTAACAATGATTATAATTCTAAAATACATCGATCCTGAGCAACAATTTCATTATAAATTAATAATACAAGAAACAAAAGCATCAAATAATAAAAGCTGTTAAGTAATATGATTTTGAATAGTTCATAATAAATTATAAAAAACAGATTGCCATGATTTACAATTAAACAAAAGCGTATTTAAATGACAAATGTCATTTTTACTTAACCTCATTGTTCATATTAGAAAATTTTCCATTCCAATTTTCTTTGTCTTTACACTAACTTTCATGTACTATTGGGAGAATTGAAAGTAAACGACTGATGTTAGCCGTGTAATTGTTATTTAATAGTATCCACTATTAACTAAGCTTAAAAATGTCAAAATCTATTTCAAAGCCAATTGATTAACAAGACACAGTCAAGTCTTTACAATACTAAAATATAATGATAAAAACATTAATCCGTTTACTTCCAATTGCTCTCGATGGTACGCTTTAAAATTACACAAAATCATGGCCCTCCCCGTTTTCTCTAATTTGGAAATGAACAGTACTTGTTAAGCTTTTTCAAAAAAAACTGTTTAAATTTCTTTAGTTAATAAGTCATTATACGAACGATTGTATCTTTATAAAAATCAAATGAAAATAAAATTAATAATATTGAAATATTAACAAATGCTTCTTACTTGATGAAGTGGTTGATGTATCAGTGGCGTCGAGTGATGCTGCTGATGTGGTGCCATCGTCGGAATAAACATTTGTGCACCGTAACTAGTTCCGCTGGGTGCTAACCCTGTACTTTGATTACCGTGGAGGGCACCAGTAAATGGAGGTGGTGTGCCGGAATGGAATCCCTGTTTATCATACGACTGCAACAATAAAATAATCTCGTGAAGTCAAAAACTAACAGAAATAAAAGAAAAAGGAAACAAAATGACTGAAATCAGACTGCCAGATCAGCTTTTGGTGAATGTTCAGTTAAAGTGTGAACACAAACCCAATAAAAAACTTACTGGATAAGTTAACACCAAACTTCCCATTACCTCAGTCTCGTCATCGTATCATCATATTTTATCTAAATAATTATCAAGAATTAGATGTAATAAATAATGCTTACGTTAACTTTCCCCAATGCCGTGTGTGATTTACCATACATGGCAGTCAGATCATTTGCAGAGGAGCCTCCCGAGGAAGCATTAGCACCAGTCCCCTTGTTTTGACCCTGAGTATTTCCTACATAACCTCCTTTACTATAATCTTGCGACTGCGTAAGTGGATCATAACCCGATCCATAACCTGATCCATACGTTGCTGGTTTAGGATATTGACTGTTGGTAGACCCATGAGCATTCGTAACAGTGGGAAGTTGCTGCAATGCGATAATCCTATCAGTCACCTGTCACACATGCAATGAGATATTTTTAAACTGTCTATTTGTCGCATTTATTTGTTGCACATTCAGCAGAGCCCGTTCACTTAGGGGTTGTGTACATACCATTATTAAAACAATTTTTTCACTGTAAAAATCGTTTCTAAAATTGAACAAATTCTTCCACAAACTCATTTTTGTTTGTGGAAAATGCCTATTCAATTTAAATTAAATCCACACACGCTTTCTCGAGTCTTCGATCATTTTCAAGATTCTTATCTTAAAAACCCCCAATAGAGAATCTTTTTCAGTATGACCATTAAGAGCTCTCTCTGAGGTGCAAATGAATTAGATGATTTAGTTTCAATGCTTGGGTACCTACACTGTACATAATTTAACTACTGTATTAGGTTATTTGCATCTATCGTAAAGTTAAGATCAATCTGCTGTCTATTATTTGATAATAAAAACAAAACACAGGTATTTATTAGTAGTTGAAGAGGAAATTATAATAAAAAACACAAAAAAATGGTTAGATTACACTTTTTGTAAAACAAGATGAATATGAACTTACAGGATATACAGCACCAAACTGATAGGTTGGCTGCATAGGATTATAAGGCGCATAGAAAAACGGTGCGGCTCCTGTTTGAGCAGCCAACATTGGTTGTGCTTGGTGTCCTTGTGTTAACGTGCTGGTCTGTTGTGATAATGTGGAAGGTACGGGAGATGTATTGTTATCACCTCTAGTAAACCTTCCATCAGAGATCGAGTACGCTACATTTGCTAGTGTACCATCACGAACGGCAGCCAATGTTGTTGGTGTTTGGTAACTCATATCGTAGTAACCTGTTGTCTAAACAAACAAATCATAACAGCATTAAATTAAATCACCAAAAACAAACAACAAACAATCTAAATTCATACCATGTGTGGTATTCTTTGTTGGAGAAGTTGCATATCCTCAAAGGAGTAAATAGGTTGTTGAAAATACGGAACTTGGCCCATAATATATTGAGTGCTCATCACAGGGGTTACACCGGCAGGTGGCATGTTTGACATCACATTGCTAGTATTCTTTGCTGAAATTATATTTTTTTTTACATTAGACATAAACAAACCTTTCAAACGTAAAATCAGTTTACCTAGCGTTGTTGTTGTTGATTTAGTACCCGTAGTTGTCGTCTGTGAAAGTGCTGACGTATTAACACTGCTGGTGGTAGTAGTTGTACTGCTAACTGCTGTTGTACTACTGTCATAAGTGGCATCTTTCACCAACTTATTACTGCTTGCATTATAACTACTGTACTGATTTCCACTAGGCGTATTACCATAATTTGAGCTACTGCTGAGACCTACATAAAAGCAAAGATATCAACTTAGTAAACTACGTAAAACATTATTAGTATCACCTGTGTTTGTACCATAAACAGATTGACTAGTTTGTTGATGGTACTGATTATTAGGATAAGAATTCCCTTGGCTAATTGCAGGAAACGCAGCGGCATTGGAATTACCTTGATACGAAGTGGCCGAAGAATAGGAATTCTGATAAGTGCTGCCAGCGTTTGGAGTATTGTACGATGGTGTATTATTATTAACGTAACTGTTTGATGTTGTCTAAAAGTAAAATTCAACAAATTAATATGTAATTTTGAATACTGTAGTTATAAGAAGATTGATTTCTTTAAAATCAGTATGCCAATCATCTTTGTCAAGTTGGCTTGATGCACAGGACGTTGTGTAACATTGCAAAAAACTTGCTTGAAACTCACATCCTGAAATCCAACCAACTCTCAGTCTCGTCATCGAATCATCATTTAGATAAATTATTTATCTTTCTATAAAATGACAAGTTTCTGTTAAACTAATATTAGTACAAAATAAACAAATAAAAAAATTGATGTGTGCTGGTTAACTGTCCAAGTCTTGTCAAATATTTTATTAAGTTTGTTCAAAATTGAATTTCTTAAGTTTTGGGTAATTAAGAAAAAATGATGTTTACACAACAAAAATTTATTTATTAAAAGCGTATTTCTGTGTTTAAGTATTTTCAAAAAGCAACCTCAAAATTTGACAGTTAATAGGTCATTTATTAAATTACGAATATGTTACACATTTTTAATTGTCAACTGATTTAGCTGTCAAAGTCAGAGTGAGGTTAGAAAGTAAGTTGTCAATGTCAAAAAAATTGAGGTTAGGAAGTTAACTGTCAATATCAAAAGATTGTTTATAAGTTATAATGTTTATAATCTTTGAAATTAAATGCTTTTTGTAGAGAAAAGTAAAATAGAAATTTTCTATTTCGTGTATTTATTTTATTTTCCAAATACTATTGAATAAATGACAAGAGGTTCTAGAGGAAGAATAGGCTAGAGTAACAAAAATTTGTGATTAACACATTTTGGCTAATAGTAACAAGCAGCAGTATTCCTTTTTTTGGCGGTAATAAAAGATATCTCATTAAATTTCTTTATACGAAATGTTAAATTTTTATTTTTATGACTTGAGTGAAAACTTTTATACCTTTAAATAAGCTCAAGCAAACTGTCAATAGAGAACATGTACATGATGTCATGTATAAGATTTTGAGGTTACCACGAAGGATGTAACAAACTATACATGAGTTTTCACAACTAATCAACGTTACTGGTTACAGAACATGGTTTAAGAGTGATGTCACTAGTTGAAAGCTTTGCCAAAGTGTCACATAAACTTAATTAAGTTACTATAACCTCAAATTAGCAGCATAACCTCAAAATTGTAGACTGTAATTATTGTAATAATTATAAAGTAAATAGCCAAAATAATGCAGAAACCTTGGGATGATTAACAATTGAGATGTTTAATGATGATCTGAAATACCTTATTATTATTATTATTTAATCTTATTTACTTTAAACTACAACGGCTGCAACTTGTCATGAATAATCAACAAAACTGAACGAGCATTTAACGTCTTAACCTAACCCTGCACTGCGCAATTTTGTTTTCATAGCAGAAAAGATTTTTTCTTATGTAGTTTCTGTCTACTAACACGAAAAGAATAATAAAAACAATTAGTTTTAAATGATTTTACAAGATTGAAACATGGAATTTGTTACGTTCATTTTTTTATGAACCTAACATGGGTCCTTATCCTCACTAACTCCGGTTATCTTCACCGGTTGTCATTTACTAACTTTAATCTATTTCACCATTCTTATAAAAATTCTTACGAAAATATATACTTTTAGACCACCTTATATATCATTGAAATGAAATTTTTAATAAATTTGCTGGTATTAAATTTATGTTGCACATGGAAATTTTCTTTGTATTAAAAATCTTATGAATTATTTCACTGTAATTACTCTGGGATGATCAGAATTGATCTTATTTTGTTATCTATAGTTATCTCTGGTTGCCAGATGTATTTTAAGCAACTTCTTTTGCTTTTGTAGAATTAATTTCTGTTTGTTTGTATGATTTCTTTCGTTTAATAGTTCTGTTTGACATTTATTTGTTTTCAGCTATTTAACCGAGATTATCTTTTATCGCTCCAACAGCTGTTGAGTTACTATTAGATTCAGGATTGATTGTATCCGTTTTGGTTAATTTAGGGCTATTTGCAGGCGAATTTTTCTGAGATTTTGATTACTTATTAGGTTTTAAACCAATTTCCGGTATGCCTTATTAGTGTTTCTATTGTTTTCATTGATATATTGCCGTTATCTTATAGGAATGCGTGTAAGCTGGAGATTATTTTTTTGAAGGTTAGAGTTTTCTTTGTAATTTTTGGACCAATCCGCAGTCGCCAAATATTCCTTTGGGGTCTTCTGACGGAAATTTTGAATGGTCATTGGTTGGAGATTGTGCATCTGCCGGCAGAATCTCACTTCGATTTGAGACGGGGGGTCAGTTTTAAGAACTCGCCTTGTGGGAGACTGACATGCTGTTCAGTGTCCATTGTATGGTTCTGAGCGTTTATTTTATTTTCCCTATTTTGTGGGGAAGTGATTAGTTTTTTGCGGGTGTGTGCGTGCACTCCCTTGTAGACTTTTTTTTTATCAACTTTGGACCTCTTCACTTTTGTGGATTTTATTAAAAGGCTTCTTTGGGGGGGGGGAGCCCGCAGTGCCCTCTGTTTTTTTTGGGAAAGTCGCCATCCCTTGGAGTGAACCGGTAGCTTCCTTAAGAGGATCAGCTTGCTGGAGGTGTCAGCGCCCTTGGGAGTTTTCTCCGACTGTGGATCACCTGAACAAACCTTGTTCACCTGTATTTTTCCCTTCAGGACCATATAGTCATTAGAATTGAGTCACCTGTAGTTTAGTGAATTACTTGTAAACAATTTTTTTCATTTGTCTTCTTAAACTGTTTCACTTTAATTATGGTATTAATCTTTTTGCTTTACAATTTATTTCAACGCTCTGAAAAGTTTCGAGTTAATTTTAAAGTTTTGAAAACTTCATTTCATGAAAAGATTATGCGAATAAAAATTAATTTTCATATTTCTTTAACCGTATTTGTAAATAAAAATTTTGTTGTTTTAATGCTTTCATCAATGATAGGTCACAAATATAAGAACAGTTTTGTGTGTTTTGAATTCCGTTTCAGGTTATGAAGAAACAATTGTTTTCCGGTCTGATATAGCGCTATCTCAGCGGAATCTTCATTTCAAGTAAATTTATTATATTTTTTTGTTCTGATATTGTGTTCCTGTCGCCCATATTTTATTGTAATTTCAACTAACTTGTTTAATGTTTTGAGAATTTAAAATTTCATTGATTGCTTATACAATTTTAATTATATTAAATAGTATTTCAAATTTTATTAGGCTACAATTTTTTCATGAAGTTAAAGTACCATTTTTTAAATTTTTCTTAATAGTATTAAATTATCTTAATAAATGGCGCCCATTCATTTGCTAATTTTTTATTTAGGCTTGGATTTGCTATTATGTAGTATTTATTTCAAGATCCTAATTGTAGATTATAAACTAAATAATTTTATGATATATTTTGATTATTTTCTTGGTGACATAATATTTGATATATCTATGTACATATTTTTTTGAATTGACATCAATAGAATTGCATAAAATGTATTGTGTTGTCTAGTTATTTGACCTGCCCCTCTCATTCGTCCACGATCCAAGGCCCCGACTGCAGTTAGTTGGGCAGACCATAAGAAGGTCTTTAACTACAGGTAGCTGTAATGCGAGGTTACGTTACAAATTCCAATAGCTTTCTCTTTTTTTCAAAGTGTTTGACTTGTGAAAAAGGTAATTTTCCAGTGAAGAAAGATAAAAGTGTGACAATCTTATTGTCTTTCCATATAACAGATGAGATTTCTACTGTCAATATCAGCTACAAATCTTTGGGAAGTTCCACATTTCTCTTTTGCCATTTCTTTGTCACTGAGCAGCCTGCAGTTGGGCATTCTTGACCTTACTGTCCCAAGCTGGAACAGCTAATGATACTGACATGTAAAAATTGATTTCCCAATATGTACTTATAAATTCTTATCACATAATGAAGTAAAAACGCCCCTAATCAATTAAAGTAAGAGTAGTTTTGTACTGTAACACCTTGTAAACAAATTAAGGCATTTTGGGATAAAAATCCGCAGCTCGGAAATTTATATATAAATACTTTTTACATCAAAAATGCTTTTACATAAGAAATGGGTAGAATGCATACATACTCTTGTATTTAAAGGAATTGTGGAATAGCTAGATCAGTAAGAAAAGTTCCTAATGCCTTGCCTCTTTTTCCAGAAATTATAAATGACTACAAAACGTAAAGTCCTTAACTGAAGAGGTGCTGGAGAAGGCCAGAGCCTTGTTGGCAGGTGGATTGTCTATAAGAGCAGCAGCCGTACAGTTAGAATATGATGAGGCTACTATACGTAAATGGTTAAAAGTAGGGCAATGAGTTAATTCACTTGGGTGCAAATGCATATTTACAGTGGAAATGAAACAGCAAATAGTGGAGCACTGTAAAGCTTTAGACACGAGATTTTATGGACTAACATTAAAATCGCTCCGCTTTCTTGCGGATAACTTTGCTGAGCAAAATGGTATCCCTCACTGGTTCAACAACACCACCCAATTAGCTGGTACAGATTGGACGTGAGGGTTCATGCAGAGACATCATCTGTTATTCAGAACTCCAATAAAGACGAGTGTTGCCTGCACAATAAAATACAATTGGCCGAATATTTTAAAAACCTTCTGATGAAATTCAGTTCAATCCACATCAAATTTATAATATGGATGAGTGGTTTCCAAACAGTTCCTAACAAATTGCCTAAACACATCGCTTCAAAGGGTAAAAAGAAAGTTGCAAAGAACGTTTCTGCCGAACAAGTCAAAAAGTTCACAGTAGACTGCTGCATAAATGCTTCGGGACACTACGTGCCACCTTTTTTTATATTTTCATGGAAATAAAGAAATGAACTTCTTATAAAGAATAGTCCAATAGGCTGTGTATCAGAAGTAACAGATTCTGGTTATATGAAGAGTGAAAAATTTATTTGCTTTCATGAACACTTTCACACGTACACCAATTCATCTGCAGAGAGCCCCATTTTACTACTTCTAGATAATCACATATCCCACACATAACTCTTCAAGCAGTAACATTCGTAAGAAACAAAAATATTTATTTGCCAAGCTTCCCTCCACACAGCAGCCACTGTACTCAACCTTTGGACCGAAATTTTTTTAGGCCGTTTAAAGCCTATTATGATGATCTCTGTGACAATTGAATTTCATGTATGTAGTTTGTTCAAGCAAGCCTACGACAAAACAGCTAATGTTGAAAAGGCTGTTAACAAGTTCAGAATGACGAAATCTTCCCACTTGATAAAAATATACTTACAGAAGAAGATTTTTTACTGTCTTCTGTCACAGAGCACAAGTAACAAATACATACTACTGACTTGAATGACCGAAATTTACATGCACTTGTTGTTTTTGGAAATGAGTCAGAAGATGTGATGCAGCAAGATCAAGAGCCACCACCTCAACAAGCTCTTCCTACACCCCCTACTTAAACGCCAAGACCTGGCCCTTCAAATGAGGATTCATTTAACTGTGTCTATTCTCACACTTCTGCAAACAGAACATCTGAACCTAGGCCTGCATGTGAAGGGTCCAGCAATTATTCGCCCCCTGCTGACACAATTCCATTGCCTAAAATAATAACCAAAAGAAAATGTACAGGAAGGGGATTGAAGTTCACTCTTCTTACAGGCACTCCAAGTAAGGAAAGGTTGGTAGAACTGGATGCACAGGAAAAAAAAACAAACAAGACTACAAAACAAGATGATTTTTTAATTACTGAATCTGAACCTCACTATTCCCTTCAGGAGAGTTCTTTTGACTTGTCTGAGTTGCGATCAGAAGAGGAAAGAGATGAGAATACAACAGAACTATGTTCGGAAGAGTTTGCTGTAATCAAGGTTTTCTAGAACCCTGACAGATTGGGCTCCTTCAGACATTTTGTAGGGCAACTCAGCTGCTCGAAGGCAGAAGGCGAATACATGGCAGTATTTCTTTAAAAAAAGTACCAAAAACGAAGTGTTTCTCAAAAAAGACTGAGACAGCATTAATCTGTAAGGATGACGTGGTTAAAAAACTTCCACCGAATACAATACAACTTCACGATTTAAAGGTACTGTCAGTTTTGACACAGATCTTCCTAAACTGTCTCTTTAATATTTTTCTTTTATTGCTTCTTTTAGTTGTAATACATTTTAATTATTTTTAATCCTTATTTGATTTGAATATTATTCTATAATTTGTTCAATAAAACTTCCATTTTTCAGTAAAAGCTTATTTTATTTTTCGAAATGGAGGTAACATCCGCATGCTAGGACACTGCAGATCTTGACCCCATCAGATGGGGCATAGACCTTTTTTTCTCCAATTCAAACTTGTAACATTTAGGTAACAAAATAGACTAGACGTTAGTCTAAAAACCGCGGTAAAAAATGGAAGCAAATTTCCAAAAAGTGCAGATCATTACCCTCACCTACCCTAATTATTCATCTACACAAAGATACTGCTGTAGCAGAACAGATTGGAATCTTTCGTTTAATATATCAATTACAGGACGTAATTTGTACAACCGGTCATGATCAGGATGATTTCTTAGTTACATAATTGAATTATTGTTGAAATGTAGAAAGCGCCTAACTTTTACAAATTTATTATAACTCATTGCTTCCCTGATTTTGTCAAAACCAAGTGTGGAAGACTAGTAACTTCTCACATCAGGCATGTGCACGAAAGACATATAAATACAAATACCAATATATTGGCTTATATCTTGTTCAGTTATATTGGCAGGTCTGCTATACTAGAAGCACCGAGTCAAACAATGCACGTCGTCGACAGAATTTTCTAATGCCAAAAATCAAAATTGCTGTTATTTCTTAGAAATAAAATATATAGTAGAACATTGTAAATAATCGATTCTAAGTAATAATTTATTGTAATACCCGGAAAAAACAAAAGTTTTAAGTTTTATTTGTTAATACAAGAGAAATAACAGAATATGGTTAATTTTCTTGAAACGAGATTGGCAGCAGTTGTTAGTATGTTTACTCATCGATCGACGAATCGACTAAGAAATATCAGAGTCTAACCTCACTTTCTGTGCTTTCATCGTTTGTTATTTGCTTGCAAATTTGTGTTATTGTTTATAAATTCGTGTTTTATAAAACAGTTCTTTTCAGAACTAGTTATTGTGCAATCCTGGGAACAACGCAACGTCATAATCATGCTGAAATTTTTGTGTAAACAATCGAAGGAACTTATTGCTAGTTTAATAAATTACTTCAAAGGGAACGAGACAACGGAGGGCCTTTACTTCCCTTAATGGCTGTAAGAGAGGTATACGGTGTTTTTTAATAACCAACATACCATACTATTGTAAAATTTTATTTTCTAGAGTGTTGCAAATGCCTTGAATATAAATATAAGATCATGGAAGGATAAAAGCACAAAGAGCATTAAAAAAGTTAAGGGTGATGGAAAATGGTTAGTTTTACTTTAAGATTCTAAACAGCTTGACATAGTGCAAATCTACTCTTGTTATTAGATATATTATCCTACATGCAGGAAACTCCAATGGATTTATACCAAGAGCATCACTGATATTTTCATCGAATACAAAAGATCCTGATTATCATGGCAAGATGAATGGAGCAAACTTTGTGAAATGGTTTGAAGAGCAACTGTTAAAGTCGTTGGAAGAGCCATCAATCATAGTGATGACCAAGCTATCACAGCACAGTCATAAATAAAGCACCAACTGCTGCATGGTCAAAGGCAGCAATACAAGAATGGTTGCAAAAGAATAATATACCGTATGAAGACAATGCAATGAAGTACCATCTCTTGAACTTGGTTCAACGTTAAGTAATAATAAAACAAGGTACTTGGATAGATGCTAATTAATATGCATACTTTTTCCAGAAATGCATCACCAAAGCAGTATGCTGTTGATACTCTAGCTAAGAAGTATGAGCATTCTGTTGTAAGATTACCCCAGTATCACTGCCTTTTTAATCCCATTGAGCCTGTTTGGGGTATTGCAAAAATATACTATAATAAACATATAGGCAGAGATGTTGGTGGTATGGGAAAAGCTATAGCTATGTGGAAGGAAAGCACTAGAGCAAATTACTCCTGCAACTTGGCAAAATTGTATCAACCACACAGAAAAAATAATTATAGAGTGGTGGGAGAGAGAAGTCCGTTTTGACAGAGAGGATGTCATGCCACTGATAATACATTTACATGGTGATTCCTCAAGTGATTACAATAAATAAAACTGTAAAAAACTAATATTCAGTTATTGCTATTGTTTTTTTGTTAAGACTATACAAGCATTATGTCAGCTGTATATAAAGGATTGCATAAACGATACACTAAATTGTTTCAGAACTATAAATAAATCGTATCAATTTCTTGCTTCAATATGACATCATTACATCATCATGACTTGCATCATTTGACTCGGTGCTTCTAGTTTAGTCCTTTTCTATTGAATAAGAATTAGTCCCTATACAGGGTGTTTCATTAATAATTGGAAATATTCTAACTGTAGAATCCTGAGCTCAAAATATTAAGATTTAACCCAAATCACTTCGATAAAATGTGGCTCCTTACTGAGTTACACGGTGTGTTATTCAAAAATTTAAAAACTATTTGTACCCAGTACTTTAAAACTATTTGACGTATCCTTGTCATACTTGGCAGGAAGTGTAGATACTGTATAGTTCAATTTTTAAATTTAGACCCGTTTTGGATTATCCTGACCGCACAAGTCCACCAGAACTTAAAATCTTCTATTTCCCTTTAGCCCATGCTTTCTATATTATGCTATCCATAAGCGTATACTCCTTAGTTGTGTTGCTGTATGCATCCTTTTTCTATTCATTTATGTTTAGAAAGATAAACGATGCAGGTAAAAGTATTATAAAACGGCTACCTGCTTGCCAAGTGTTAACCCACCACGGTTCAAATAAAAATAATTTAATTTCTTTAAAATCTACTTTTCTAACTTATGGTTCTGCATCATACACATTAAAAAAGGAATGATAAACAATCGGAAAAGACTATAACTCTTGTAATAATGCTACATTACTAATAAAACATATTTCAAATAATTCACTTTCGGATTTCTAATTTGAGCTTTCTAGATGACCGTGATGCAGTGTGCAGAGCCCCTTACTTCTACTACGGACAACGGTCATTTCTTAACTAGAACTGTACACCACAGCACTTAATCCTAAACGGGTTTAAATTCAAAAATTGAACTATACCCTACTAAATTATGTTAAATAATCGTTTCTGGCTACTACCAGAGGCGTACGATAGGGGCAAGTGAATGGTTGACCCTTCCCAAATTCTACGCCACTAGCGCAATTGCCATTTTAGCACAATTTTTCGATTCTCCAATACTTTCTATGTAAATAACATAATCTTCATTCATAGCGATAGTCATTATTTTTCGAGATATTTAAAATTGAAAATGAAGCGGCACAGTTATTTTGATTTTAATGTGTATTAATTATGTCGGTATTCTTGGGTCATAGGATTGCATTTATTACGCATATGAAACTTTAATCTCTATTAACAGAAAAACATAATGTTATTTATTGAAATTTCTTGAAACGAATAAATGCATTCAACATTTAAAAACAAATTGTGGTTCTGAAAAGAACCATTTTGTTATAAAACACGCTGTAACTCAGTAAGGAGCCACATTTTATCTAAGTGATTTGGGTTAAATCTTAACACTTTGAGCTCAGGATTCTACAGTTAAAATATTTCCAATTATTAATTAAACACCCTGTATACTAAAAGTTGATCGGAGAGCTTTGTCTAACGCGGCGTCTGTCCGCCGTAATAAATTGGATACCTTAGAGGTTGCCGCGTTCAAGACGGAACCGGTGGCTTTTCCCCGGCATTGACTTTTCCCGCCACGGAATTTTTCCGGCAAGTATATCTCCCGACATAAACGTAAAATTGGGGTTTCGACTATGCTTAGTCCACAATATCATGTAGTAACATAATATTCAGCTGGTTATAACCAGTCATCAGCGAGAGTCTGTTAGAGGTTAGGTTAGAAGTTAGGTTAGAGCTCATGTTAAAGGTTAGGTTAGAAGTTAGGTTAGAGCTCAGGTTAAAGGTTAGGATACAAGTTTGGTTAGACGTTGAGTTAGAGGTTATAACAAGCTCAATATTATTTTACTACATGATATTGTGGACTAAGCATAGTCGAAACCCCAATTTTACGTGTATGCCGGAAAATATTCGTGCCGGGAGAAATCTACGCCGAGAGATCCGTGCTGGGAGAAGTCCATGCCAGGAGATGCCCGCAACCCGTTCGAGGATCGTGTGAGACGCATCCATAAACCTGAGTTGGTCGAACCAACGAAGGCGGTCGCGCCTTTGTTAATCCCAGGGGCTCAAAGAGCCGGGGCGCCGCAGCCGTCGGCTCTGAGCGGAGTTTCAAAGCGACTGAGCGAGGGCTTAGAGATGAAGCGGCGGACGTCAGCCGGCGGCACCTCTAGTCTGCTTTACTATTATTGCCACGAGTTCTTCTGTAAAGAAATACTTAAAGAAGGAAAGAGGCGTGCTTAGATCTTTATTCTCAGGTGACAAATTTGTGATCCCACGAAAATCTACAGCGTCGTAATTGAGTTTCAAATGTTCTTTCCGCCAAATAATATTTTTATACTTTTCTTTCAATTCTTTCGCCTCTTGCAATTTGATTCTCTAAATCCCCTTTCTTTGTTGATTGTTGATCCTCGTCCTCTACTCTCTGTTCTTCATTGACTTTATCCCTTTGACTATCATCTTCAGTATTTTCGACTTTGTTGACATCATTTGGAAACACCAATCCATTTTCAAATCCAACGGGCATGTTCAGTATGGAATTTCTTCTTTCTTGATTCATCTCACTTTCTTCATCATCACCTGCCTCAATGTCGAAATCGTCTTCACTTTTTGATAAATGTACATCTTTTCTAACTCTTTGTGTTAGATACTTATTAGCCATATTCAGTATTATTTCGACTACAATAAAAATGATCACTTCAAACACAATGTATCAAATATGAAACGTCTGATTTAAAGACAGTTTTTTTTCTGAAAAATGCGATTGTAAAATAATTATTGACTACTAACCTTGTATATAAAGGCCGGTCCAGACGCAACGTTTTATCCAACGTTTTACCTGTTTAGTCAAGATGTATCGGGCAAAACGTTGCGTATGGATAGCAAAACGAAGGTTTTACCTGAACTGAACAAAGACGGAGCTCGCGCCGAAAGACGTATGAAACGAGCATAGTTTTACAAGAAAACGACAGACTTGTATTGTATTTATTTGTCGAAGATGTCTGATTTGCGTCAATATTCGCGTGAATTTCTAGGTGAATTCATTGAACTTTATAAGAGCTTTACTACCTGTTTGTGGAAAGTTAAATCTAAAGATTACAGTAACAAGCTTATTCTCAAAGTAAATTCACATGAGAATACCTGTTTCTTTTAAGCAATCACTCTCTGCACCACCGTTTGTGTATAGCATAATGAGCATTTTCTGGCTTTCTTTTCACAAGACACACAGGAAAAAATAGCTAACAGTAATGCTTCTTCCATCGCTGAATCTACAAAACTAAGCAAAAACCTCAGACAAAACGTAGTTGTGTAGACACGCGAATTTCCAACGTCTTGACTGACCATTTTGACTGAATAGGTAAAATGTTGGATAAAACGTTGCGTCTGGGCCGGCCTTAATGATTTTCACCACTGTTCTTGCAACATAAACGGATTTTCAAACCAATTTATGAGACTTGTTTATCAACAAACCTCTTATGCTAAGCATACAACATTTAACATAACCTTGAAATCATCACAGATGCTAAACAACACGTGACAACAGTATTTACAGTGTACAAAAAGTATAGAAGTGCTCTCTAGACGCAATTTTTGCTTACCGAATATATTTGAAGCGTTTAAATGTAGTTGCACCAAATCGTCTATGGTACATCACTAATAACTGCCAAAAACAGGTTTTGTTTGTGTAACTGTTACAGAAAACTAAGCTTTCTTATTACTTGCAAATCATATTTTTAATTCATTATTAATTTTAATTATTAATGCAATGCTACAATTAATAAAACATGAAAGCTATGGTTTGGAATTGATTAGAAAGAGTTAGAAGATTGTTGTAACCTCAAAATTCTGAAAGGTGCACATTCTCTATAAATTTAATCATGATGATAGAATATGGTCTGTATTTTAATCTTTTTTCTTCTTGCTAAGGTCAGATAAAGCAATATCATTTTATTTCAATTTTATTCATGACTTTAATCATGAGGTGAGAGCATGGGTCACAAAGAATCATAACGAACTACTTGTTTATGACTGCATTCTCAAAATTTTGTAATAATAAATTGACAATGTAAACAAAGAAAATAAAAAGTTTTAAAATCATTTATAACAGAAATCACTTTTCCTTTTAATAGATTACTGCCTATAACAACGACATGTTTTTATAATCAATAAACTGATGTTACTCAACAAACTAGAACACAGTTAAATACCAGACTGTCACTTTCATTGACATGCTTTCCTTGTTAAATTGGTTTTTATAATTAAATATAATTTCTTATGGTTTAGAACAACTAAATGATGAAAATTTCAAGTGTGAAATAATTAGGTTAACTGCTAATCTCACATTTAATACTAATTACCATTTAAGAGAGCTTGCATAATTAGCCTAAAATGTGAACTTCTCCAAGAAAAAAAATTAAAATTATAATATTCCTATTAGCCTCAGGCAATTATCTTTTGTTTATTGCCTTTTAATTATAAATTACTATTACAAGAAAACATGTCAAAAATTTTCCTATCTTTATCCTTTTTATAAAAAACATGTTATTTTCTACTAATTGACTTTCACTAACCTGCGTCGCACTGTAATTTGACGAACTGTAACTTTGCGCTTGGTAGGTTGTGGTTTTTGGTTGGTAAGAATTGTACGACGAAGACTGTGTGTAAGAGTGCGAATCAGTCTGTTTATTTAAATCAAGGCCTGCAGGCGTAGCTGTTTGAGTAGCATTAGCTGCCGCGGTGGAACTTCTAGGCGCAGTATTATACGAACCAGGCAGATGTTCACTGGTCTGTGGAATGCTATCTGTATTCGTCAGCTGTAAAATGGGAGAAAATTTAAAGTTAACACGAACATTGACTCGATTTTTGTCTGTACTTACACTTTGAGTAAGGGCTGAACTAATACTGCTTTGAGTGTTCTGTTTATTTGTCGAATAAGCATCAATCGATGCATTTTGATTCGTTTGGTTTATTTCTATGTTAGAATTTTGAGTTTGGCTAGAATTTGTTAGATTAACATCATTGGTTGGACTAAATTTTGTATCCGCAGCGCCATCAAACGATGCACCCTCTGACATAAAATCCATCGCTCCAAACTGAACATCTAAATAACCTATGGTGCTATTCAGCTCTCCAGGCATTTCTACAGCAGTTGATGGTATCTACAAAGTGACAGTTTTAATTATGTACTTTAATTTAAAATAATATAAGCAAACTTTTACTTTTGATGGCGGTGGTACTCTAGCTCGTTGGGTTTTTGGTCTTACAGGCTGTTGTTGCTGCGTTGGGGCAGGCGTATCACTTGCATTTCCATAATTGCTATTGACCACAGCGTAATTAGAATTATTGTATGTGTTTGTCGCAGGAGAAGAGCCGTACTGCTGAGCAGCACTATATTGTTGCGACGCTGCCGAACTGTTATTAACATATGTTTGTCCAGTATTGTACGGCTGAGGCGTAGTATTGCCATACGGTTGGGACGGATGACCACTTCCATACTGTTGCGCCACCTTCATATTCTCATTCGACTGTTGCGTTAATTGATTTAAATACTGAGTTTGAGCAGCATTTAAAGTACCAACTATCGGCTGCAACTAAAATATTCAAGATTAGCAAAAATCACAGTAATATTGTTAATTTGAACTTACATTTTCTAAAGACACCACTGGCGTAACAACAGCTTTAGGATCTGCACTGCCTTCCATCTGAGGCGTCACGGATACGCTCGGTGTGAACACTTTAGTATCTGCTAAGCTTCCTGTATATTCCTCTGTTGACCAATCATCTGCAGGTGGAAAATCATCCCAATTTTCTGCTGGAACAAAGGGCCATAATCAAAGTCTCTCTATAGTTATAAAAGGTTTGCGTTTATATTATTAATGGAACTAGAATCATACCAGCAAAATTAGCATTGTGAGAACTGTTAGTGATAGTAGTGCTCTCCCATGTAGTAGCATTATCCCACGTGTCGATAGTGCGGGCATTGGGAAAGTTATTACGGCTATTACGAGGCGGATAACGAGAACCTGCTCTACCACCACCTCGTCCTCTGCCTCCACCACCTCTCGTATGACCACCACGACCGCGTCTTTCTTTACGATCTTGCTGGCCACCGTCCTCTAAATTACGCTCATTTTCCTTGTTTTCTCGTCCTCTCCCTTAAAAAAAAGATTAAATTGCTAGTGTCAAAATTTGCAAAAAACACTATCGTACATAATATCAGTTATTTTAGAAACAGGAGCAATCATCAAAAGTAAATCTAATCTGCATAGTCTGTGGAAGATGAAAGTCGTGTTGTAGCTATATAACTTTCACAAGCTGTGCAGATGAATTTACTATGGATCATTATTTAATATTTAAATTATTAGTGTCATCTAAAGTTCTAGAATTTTTACTGTTGTTACTGGGACACAAGATTGTCTTTTTTTAATATTTTTATTTACTTATTAAGACATTTGCCATTTAATGAGTTTTTTAATAACTGATAATTCAATTTTTATTTAAATAACGTTCAATTACTTCAAGGAACGGTCATTAACGGAAGAAATCCAATTACAAAAACATAAAAAAAAAATATCAAGTAGGTATAAAATTAATAAGTTAATTTTGAGAATTCATGAAAATTTGGAATAGTGTGTATGTCATACCAAAAAAAAAGAAAAAACAATGAAAAAGTTGTCAATGACCTGTCAATATCAAATAAACATCAAAACAAGGTTATGTCACTGTGTAGATTAGTTTAGGTGCTTTCAATTTGATTTAACAAGTAACCAATAATTCAATTCTAATTTAAATAAAGTTGAATTACATAACGTAACGTCATTAATAAAAGAAAAACAATTAAAAATAACAAAGTTGCAAACAAAAATGTACAAAGAAATATCAAGCAGGTAAAAATTATAAATTATTTTTGAGAATTAAAAAAAATTTAGAATAAGTGTCTGTCATACCAAAAAAAATAAAAAAAATGAAAGGGTTGACAATGTTCAGAGCACTAAACTGTTTAAACAGTTTGTAAGTTTGAGAGTACTGAACAGATTTGCTTACTTCTAACTGTTGGTCAACACACTCAATGGGCGTGTTTAGTGAACCCAACCATTGCCAACAGTTGAGTATGTTGACTAATAGCAACTCTCTGAACGAATTTGTTGAGTAGACGTTGACTTACAACCGCTGCTAAATCATGTCAGTTGTTATTTTTCCGCTGAGATAGGTTGAGTGCGGTTAAATTCATTTTTAACGCCAACATATATCGTAGTGGGAGTATTAAGCGGCTGTGTTCAGAGAATCGGCAACAGTTGGCAATCATCAAAACTAAACATGTTGAGCGCTAAAAAGTGCTATTAGTCAACGGTTGCGTTCGCTAAACACGCCCAATGTAAAATTCTTATGTTTACTGAACTAAACTGTGCGACAAAAGCGCCATCTAACAAAGAACATCGTCAAGAGCAAACATACAGCGCAACCAACCTCAGAAAACCACCGGAAAATATGCGAACTAATTCCAATAACAAACAACGCCGACCAATCAGAAGCGTAATTTTACTCGGGTACATTAACTGACAAAAAGTTGTTTTAAATCTATTATATGTTATTGGCGGTGTTTAGTTTTATTTAAATTTCCCACCGGAAGATTTTTGGATGTGAGTGTACTTGGTCAACATGTAGCTCTCCCATACACGCCCACTCAGGGCCTTTCTGAGGTTGGTCGAGCTGTATTTCCAATGTTCTAACCTCAATCTAGTATTTTGAATTGGTTGTATTTATGTATTTAATCTCAAACATACCATTGGGACAACGTGGCATACAGTATCTAGCATAGTGTTGACTGCAAACATCAACAAGAATTGTATACCATTTAGCTAAACAGTTTAGCACTCTGAATGCGCCCAATGACTTGTTAATGTCAAATAAACATCAAAGTTAGGTTATGTCACTGTTTAGGTTGGCTTAAGTGCTTTCTATTTGATTTAACTCTTAATTTGCCTGTTAATTAATTTACAGTCATTAAAAATTTTTTGTGAATGTTTTGTATTGTGTTGCAACAACACAAACAGAAATTTTCAAAATGTTTTATGTACCTTAACCTCTTTCTATCTCAAAACAGTCACAAACTGACAAGTGACAATTATTGCTACTTAACATAGTCACTGGTTGTGTCGGTACTACAAACCTAAAGTAATTGACTCCCAGCATTCCAAAATAACTAATTTTCCTTCTTTCAAACTAAAAGATCTTAACCTTGTAACTCATCAATTTTTAGATTGACTGTTCATTATAATAAACAAAAAAACTGTCAATATTATGTAAAACCCGTTTCCTTTACCATTATGTCCGAGCCAAACAAAATCGGTCAACTTCACATTATCTTTGAAATGCAACCAGTGATGGACATAAATGTCCTAGAGCTCCCCTCCCCATGCACAATCTTTTTATGGGACCTTCCAACTCAATATGCCGTTGAAATTGAAATTTAGAAACCCCTTACATCCACTATTGATTATGTAATCTTTCAGTAATGTATGTCAACTAATAATGTTATATGCTCATATACTACCATTGAAAATATCATCGTCCACTAAAACTTTCCACTGTACTCCTCAACATATTATACCTACCAAAAAATCAAAACAATTTCAATTAATTACTTACATCCCCGACTATCATTATGTCTGCCATGAAGTCGTGGTGGACCTCCGCCACTCTTATTTCGAGGCTTTTCTTTATCGGTCGTTTGTACTGGAGTCTCATTCCATTCATCAACGGGAGCCGTTTCCTCTGTTTCTGCTTTACTAGTCGAAGCCTGCCTATTTTTTTTCTTTTTACTCGACGTTTCCCATTCACCCTAAACAAATACGTTCACATAATCAATACTAATATAATATATAAGACGAATTAAGATAATTTACCTCGATCATATCCTCAAATAACATATTGATAGCGCATTCAGTATCATTGTCACATTCGTGTAGAGCAAGGCAGACTTCTTCTTCAGAGCGCCGTGTCATGTCCATGATTTGTCTAACTTTTTCTTTAATGCTTGGATCGTCACTTTTTGAACGTGCATTTTCACCACTTCCACTGTGTTGTTGTTTATCTCCGGAACCTTTGCCTACAGCATGGTTTTCGATGACACTTTGTGTCAAGAATTGAAATGACATTATTTTTACACTTACCTGTGTCAGATTTGTCATGTTTGTGTGACTTGTTTGTATCGCCTTTTGCTTTCCCACCTTTAGAGGTGGTTCGACTTGACGAACTCATCTTTACAGTATGTACAGTTATTTACAATTGTAACTGAAACAATAATTAAATTATTTTCAGACTATTCGTAGGTAATTTTATCAAGCAAACTAGTTTAAAAGGATGTTGGAGTGCACACTGATAAAATATGGAGCTTCATACTACAATTAAAAGCAAAGAACTATCATGCATAAATGCATATTAAACGGAGCGTACATTGAGAAAATTAATTAGAAATGAAAAATAGCGTGGGAATTTTCTTTTTTTCTACAATTACCGAATGTTATTAAAATATGGCAACCTCGCAAATTCGTCATACAAAGAAAGTAAACGAATTCGTCAGGAACGTAGTTTCTCCTGTAAGGAGACACGAACATCTGACAGAAAATTGCCGGCAAAACGTAATTCAGCAAACCTAAACCAATCCGCAGGTAAAACCGAACATAAATTGAATAAACTTTATGCGCCATGTGGAGGACGCCATTCCAAAAGCTTTGCAAAAGTAGTCTATTGACATCTTAGAAAATTATCACCGAAGTACGTCAAAACTAATAAAATTCTTACAGGTTTTTCCTTCAATCATGCACAATTTCAAACACAAATTAATAAACTGCCTTAAAATTAAAACTACACTAAGTCTGCAACTAAAAGCTACAAAAAACGACAAGCGAGTTCTTTAACCGTACCTCTATCAACGTAACTCAAAGCAGCTATTGGTCACGTGACCTTAATAAAATGGCAGTAGGGCGCCATCCCAGTTAGCGCGAAAAGTACCGGCGACTAAAAGTCACTATAGTTTAAAATTACAACAGAAGATTGTAAAGGTAACCTAGTCAATCGGTGGGAATACTTTACAGGAAGATCAGTGGTTTAATTACTTTATTGTATCTATTCTCATTTCTTTAATATTTAAAGAACAAAATGTAGGTCTTTTTTGAATCTTCAGGAAACTACCTTACCGATAATTTCCGAATTGCAGCGGAGAAGACCACCAATTTTGGGAAATTTTAGATAACCTACAAATTTCTAAATGTTTCTAAATCCAGGAAATGGGGAAAGATGGGTTTTTAGTAAAATTCCTAATATGAGGAAATAGTTTAAAATAAAAAAATGGACAGCTAAATAAAGTTCTGAGAATTAATTGGTTAGTATTAGTAATTTATTAAAAGTATGATTTTGAATCTTAATATTTTTTCTGTTAACTGTTATTAAACTTACCATTAAAACAGAAATGAACTAAATATTTAGTAATAATTATTAATAATAAAGAAGAATGTACCATTATTTGGTAATCAGCTTTTAAGCAGATAAGCTAATCTTTATCATAATAATGAGATTGTTATTGGTTGTAAAGAATGTAAATATAGTCAAATGGAAACTTCAAATAGTACACATAATTATAGCTTGATTGCAATGTTTGCCTATTTTCATGTTTGTAGAATTGCGAATTGATGTAATTGATATAAAAGAAAATTAAGTGCAGTCTAGGGAAATATTTATTTCAATTAGAATTAGGTAATTGCCAAAAATGATAATTACGTAGAAAATGATTCTCTTAATAAGTTTTTAATGTTACGTAGTTTCTTTTTTGTTTGATTAGTTAGTTTATAAATAAGATTTAGAATAATAGAAATTTATTGAAGTATTTGAATTTTATAGTTCCATTTTTTATTATAATTATTTGAAGTTATGAATCGTACTTGTTAGCAGAGATATGGTAGGGGTAGATGACATGACGCCGTATTAAAGCATTATACATGTTTAAGCCAACATGTACAACGTACATTTCTATTTTCTACTCTTTTCATAACATTATATTCGCCAGTGATTCTCGGATGCTGTTTATCTACACCGGGCTCGATACGGTCTAGCCAGGGTCTTGCGCGGTATGTTCACAACGTAGGTCGGCGTTTGGTCGGTATAACACGTGTTGCCTAATTTGCAAAGTTTCCAGATTAAACTTTTAAAAGTATTTTGTTTGTTGTCGTTTTTTTGTTATTTTTTCATTTATTTGTTATTGTTGTTAGTTTGTTACTGTTGTCATGTTTTTGTTATTGGGCTACAAACTTTGTATTGTTTGTAAATCCACTTCACAAAATGAAACACTAAATTTTCATGTGTAAGTGTTACGTTTAATTGTCCACAATTTTTGCTTAATCTATTAATTGACAGGCGTGAATCATAGTAATCTTACTTTGTAGTTTTCCAAAAGATAAGTATCGTCAACATGCTTGGATTGATGCATGCAAATTGGAGGAATGCCAATTTAAAGCTTCCTCTACTATTTGTTCCAAACATTTTACAGAGTTGGATTACAATTCAATGATTGTAACAAGACGACGTTTACATAATTCAGGATATACAGTTTTTTGTTCATAGCTACTGTGATAGATTTTCTTTGATTTGTATTACTTGTATTCCACATACGACATACGAGCATTGCATTGTTGTCTTTATTTAAGTTAAACTGTTTATTACTTTTCATTATTCCTTTTGATGTCAGTGCAAGAATAATACTAACTAGAAATTGACATTAACTTGCTACCTCTTTACTGTCCATTTTTATCATCTTGGGTGGTTAATTTAGTTCACAATGATCTTCAAATAATGATTAAAATGATCAATTATTATGTTACTTGATTAATGACTAATTTACTGATCAATTTTTGGTAATATACTAAATTATTAAATTTATAGTAATAAAATAAAATTTGTTCAGTTTCATTTCTATTATTTAAATATTAACCAGCGCGGGTTTATGAACTTCAACCAATTACAGTGATTGCTAGGTTTAGAAAGAGCAAGTTATACTTTGCATTTGAGCTTGATATATGTAAGAGAGAGACAAAAAGTCGCAATGGTGTATGTACTTAATCAGACATGTTAGCTTTGAGTTTAAATTACATACCAATATCTACCCCTACCATATCTCTGCTTGTTAGCTAGGAGTAATTTGAACCTAGTAGTGGTAAGTTTTCCATATGACTAGTGTTTGGCGGTTTTAGGAAACGAATTTGAAAATAACTCCCACCAAAATCTCCACTTGCTAGTACACATGTAAAATAAAAGCATGCATATGTATTACCTCAGCAGCACTATCACTGATGCGAACAATGTGAGTGGGGAATTGGTGGCAGTCAAAAACCTAAACCCGCTGGATACTATGTAATATGACATTCATTTACTTGTTTTTCTCATTGCTGAAATAATAGCAGACATGCCTAAAAGATTGCAGCCTCCTTAGTCCCTTTATGATAAAAATTTGTAATCGTACTTTATACTATCTTTCTAAAGACATTTCGAAGTTTTTGATTACAAAATATTTAAGTTTATAATTAGTTTTTAATCTCAAAAATGTTAATAATAATGAAATCTAAAAAAAGAATTGTTCTCAGTAGCATAAATAGTGGACGTAAAAGCTCACAATCCAGAGTGACTTAAGTATCTGTCTGGGCACCCTACAACTGTTCACAAAGATAAAACAGGAGTACTATTGTAGAAAAATATCTAGAAGTTTAGAATTCTAACACTTGAAAAACCCGTTTTGATCGATATAATAAAAATAACTTCAATCTTTGACAATTAGGTTACCTAACTTACGTAACAGAAATGGTTGCTGGAGGACACACAAAATATTAAATCATGTGATTGTTAATGCTGTGTCAGTTAAATACTTGTTTATATAATATGGTGGTGTGAGTTTAAAACTGGCCGGAGTAAAGTCTGTATTTATCTAAATGTTCTTTATATTTAAAAAATATGAATTTAGCACAAATCTTTCCAAACACTAAAAATATATTTCATTTTTATTAGCACAGTTTCCACAATTTGCTGCACCATAAAATACAGGCATTGTATTGAAAAATCATCATTCTTTCGACATGGCCTGACATTTCAATTGACATAACCTAATTGCTTCATCACAAAAAAAGAGGTTAAGTTCATTTTTTCTGTCACAAACAGCAATAACTTTTTGATGTCTTACCTGATTTTTATGATACAATGTGTTGTAGAAAAAGTTTTAAGGGAATTAACACTTCTAGGTAATTATTGTAGACTTCTTTCACTTTAGGAAACAATTATCATTACTGTCAAGTTGACAGGTGGTTGGTACTACATGCACTAATTTTTATTAGGAAATTTCATTTTTTATTGTTGAGATGAATGAATAATTTAAATATCATGTTATGAGTAGTTTTAAAAATTTTCTATTTAATACTATCTTTATTTAAAATGTTTATATCGCTAAAAAGTTATATTATTTATTTATTTCCTTTTAAAATCATAAATGCACAACTTGCTGAAATTTAACTGTCAAGTGTTACATAACCTAAAAGACTATTTAGTTACTTCTTGTAACTGAATTCTGGTACACTCAGAATAAAAGTCGCATTACAATTGTACAATCAAAAAATAATTGGAATTCCGGGTTCATTTTTACTAGATCAATGTCTCCCATACAGAATTGTGAAAGATAATGTTTTTATTTTGAAATATTTGTATTTTCTAAGTTAATGTCACTAAAATTGTTAATTTGCACGTTTATGTTGAATGATTCTTACCACTTTATGTTCTAATTGTGGATTAGATGGACCATTCTTGTAGCCGGTTCTTCGTTTTCGCAAACTTCACATTTGCATCGTAAATAACTGTTCAGAATAAGTCATTTATTTTTAAAAACAAATATAACAGAGACTGTGCATATTTTGTATTATAATTACATTTAATGCTAGCAATAAGTATTACAGGTTAAGTTTCATAATCCTAATTACAATAAATTATCATAAAATAATCTTTTATTTGTTCTTATGTTCTATAATTTCTGATGCTGAAAAAACCAAAGCCTTGCTTTAATAGAAATCGGAAACTATTGATGTGATATCTCACCTTTTGCCTGAACAGCACTACAGGCCTTATCGACAGTTTCATGGTATTGTAAAAAGTATGGCTTTATAACATTTTTGTATATCATCAATGACCCATTTAAATCTGTAGGTATCATTAACCACAGAAAGAACACACTCTGTAACATCACCAATTTAAACATTCGGATAATAATAAAAAAAAATGTACTTACTTTTATCAACCAATACAAAGAGAACCATCCAACTATAAAATCAGCAAAATATTCAATCAATGAAAATATTGAAAAAACAACCCAATATGTGAGCCATTTAGTGTCATCGTTAATAGCTCTCGATTCAATTGCATGTACTGATGCATATGCTGGATATACAATGCCAATAAAATTGCAAATTAATTGGCCAGCAAGACCAAAAGCTAACCACAAACCAACAAAAGCAACAAAACCTGTGAAGTACAAGACTTGCATGTAAATTAAAAAGTATTAAAATCAAAAAATTTAAATAAAACATACCCCAAAAAATGTTTGTACGATTTAATCCAGATACTTCTTCTAAATATTTCAAAATAGGCGCCCATGGCTTAGAATCATCATTTAGATTGTTTTCAATTTTTTGTTTAAGTTCTGAAACATCATTTGCCATTTTTTCTAATAATAATGAACCTAATAAATAATGGACTGTAACTGTTTAAAAAGATCAATACAATTTGGGTGGTGATAAATTTTAAAATAATGATAATCCCTTAGGAAAGATAGATTTTTGATAACATTATTATCACTTAAAAATACTTTATAATCTCAGTGTACGTGTCAAAGCAAGACTTCTAGATATTTTTGTTGGTTAATAAATAATGTTATCTGCAGTTTATATTCATAAAACAATAGGACAAATTAATTAAATGTAAAATTTAAAGATTGTGTGGAAAAAAACAAAGCACGATGAAACATGCAACCTAATAAAAGGTGGACTTTTAACCTACCTCAAGGTTGTTTAAAATTATGCCAGGTCATTTGTAATGATAATAATAATTAGTACCTGCTTAATTCATTTTAAGAAAGTTAATATATTTGTATTAGTATTTGATACAGATGGTAGTATCTATTTATTATTTATGAACGTTAATATAGTAGTATTAATAATGTTTAAATAAGGATAACTAATGATAAAATTAGTAGACATATAAACACTTATAGTAGATTGGGTTCTTAGAAATCTGCCTTATGTACTTCTGCTGTCTTTTCCTTATTAGTACTATACATACTTAAAATACATGAAATTATCAATTTTTACAGTTTTCCTCTTTTTTATACCAAAACGTTTATTTGTTGATGATTAGATAAAATTAATACAATACAGATTTAGGGCTGTATCCATCCTTTACTGCTGATATCACATCTTAAAGATTCAGCACGTATATATCAGTGGTTGTAAAAAGAAAATCAAATGCATCTAAAGATAAGATTGTTTTCAGAAAATTTAAAATGTGTAGGAAAATTATTAAAAGTCTTTATAAAGAAAAGCTTACGTTTTTATGCAGAGATATTAATAATTTTCACTGGTACATTCTTTTGAACAACTAAAATTGACAATAAGTTTTACTATTTTATTTTTGAAATATTCAAGGATTCAAGTCTTTAATTTTCCATGATGATTTGATGAAACAACAAATAATGTTTACGTGATGAAATTGCAGCTCACAAGATGGTTGCATAAAAGTTTGTACCCTTTCATTATTATCATTGTTTAGGAATCAGGATATACATCATATACAGTGCGAATGCTGGCTGTGCGTCTTAGGCCAGATTCCTTGGATACGTCAACCTTATTTCCTAATGGAGCCTTCATTCGAATGATTTTCATTTTTTTTTACCCCCACTCTTACCCCTGATAACATCATCAATTTTCTTTTTAATGGCAACCCCCATTCTCTCTTACAGATTCTGATCCTCTTTTAAAGATTTTGCATATGGCAAGCATACAATCATGATTCAGTTTTTTTTAATCTGTAATTACACCGGTGGCGAAGCGTAAGGGGAGACCTTGGGACTAAGTCTCCCCAAACAAAATCATGAAACTAAAACAATTGCAATTTTGTTCTTAAAAGGGACAAGATTTATTAATTTCACAAAAAAAGAAACTATTATTCAAAAATTTCCGTCTAATAAATTTTGGAAAATGCAATTCTGTACAGATTATCAGATGTTACAGCTTAAAACCATACTTCAGACTAATTCTCTCTTTTATCACTAACTATGGGCGTCTAGAATGCATGTGCCTTGTACATGCTGAATATGCAAGTGAGAGACTGGTCTCTTGCAAATTGCAGGGTGGTATAATATGTACTTTTTCTGTTTGTTAAAACTTGAACATGGAAAGAAATACTATTCCTTCAAAACATGAATGAATGTGAATTAATAGATTTTCTGTAAAAAAATTCATTTTCATTATTGTCATATGAAAACAAATGCTAATTAAGGACATTCCCAAGAAACAGTGTTCTCTTTCGCCTCGTCGCATATGCACAGAAATAAAAAAATAATACGTAATAATATTAATAATAATAAATAAACGTTACATTCTTACACTGATCGAGACACAAGTTGTTTATGTTGGGTTTTGGAATATTTTTCGAGGTTACATATACAGTGCCCGCAACAAGTCTGTACCATATGGGAAAAATTTTTATTGAATGATTTATGGAAAATCTATTTCCGGCATCAGGTTTTGCTTGCTCCAGAACCAAAAATGATCTAATCAAAAGTAATCATGTGGCCTCTATTACCTGTCAAATTTGACATTTTTAGAGAAAATGTCTGAAAATGGACTTGTTTGACCGAATTTTGAAAAAAGGTATTAGAAGAAAATGTTTTTTTTCCAATTCTTTACCCTGATGCAAATTCTCATAAGCCTACTATGATTTTTATATTTTGTCGCTTATTTCTCTTTTCCTTATCTGTTAATCAATAAAAGTCAATCTAATCTAATTAAAAACACTTATTGCTTAGATACATATTGCACAATACTCATTTTATGGTGTAAATAATTTTCTTTTCCTTATTCTTATGCAAATATAAATATGGAGCTTTCGTAAAGTAGCACACTTGGTGCAAAGTTCATCTTAGATATTGTTAACAAAAGTTTTTGTTAATGTATACATATGCATGCAATGCACGCCTTGATTGCAAATCGAATTTATGTGTTTATCTGTATGAATGAGATGAACTTTGCACCAAGTGTGCTGCATTGAAGCATAATAAATAAGTAAAAATGAATAGAAATGTTTTGGGTTGCCTAATTCAAGCCGTTGTCTTGCTATCGAAACAAGAACTGCCATTTAGAGGACACCAGGAAGATAATAGCTCGATTAACGGGGGTAATTATTTGGAATTACTGCATTATACAGCACCAGAAGAACAGTTTATTAAAGACCCTCTGACTTCATTTTCTACTTTTAAAAGAACATCAACCAATATTCAAAATAAATTAATAGAAACAGTGAAATGTGTTTTAGATGAATGCATTAAAAATGAAAGGAAAGTTTATTTGTGTCTGTGCAAGCTGATGAAACACTAGATGTTTCTTGCAAGTCCCAAATAAACTTAGCAGTACGTTTCTGTGTAAAAGACCAAGTAGAGAGATTTATAAGATTTTACGACGTTTCCAAAGACAGAACTGTAAAAGGTCTTTCTAATGTTATTATAAATGTTCTAACAGAATGGAATGTTATAAACAAACATACGACAGTACAGCTATCAAGTATGGCTGGTCATCAAGGTGGTATTCAATATTTTGTAAAACAAGTATGTCCAAACTTGCTTTTCATTCATTACTATGCGCAACAGTTGTCTTGCTACGTGGATCTAAAACCATAAAAGAAGTTTGTTTGTTTTGTGACATGACATCTTTTAATACTTTTTTTAGCAAATTGCCTATGTGAACAGCACAAAAAGAATTTAAATTACCTCAAGCAAGTACAACTCGTTGGAAGATGAAAATTCCAAATAAGATCCAGATTCAATCAGTTGTGTGGTTGAACTGAAGAGATGCCTAGATGATAAAAAAAATGTTTATTTTGTTTTGTTATACAGCAAAATCTTTACATTTGTGGACCATTTATTCAATATTTTTCAATCAAAACCCTGTCAAATATCTCTATCTGCCAAAAAGAAGTAGCTGTAGTTATCAAAAATTTAAAAAATCTTCAAAAAGAAGAAACAGTTACCGACTGTATAGCAACAACCATTTAGTTGAATCCTACACTACTTTATAACGAATTCGATAACTCTGCCCCAAGAAGACTTACATATGAAATACTGGATTCACAAACTGTACAGTTAGAAACAAGATTTAATGACTTCTCAAAATTGCAATTTGTAGACTTCCTCAATGAAAATCTTTTTCAAAGTTATACAAAAAATCTCCTATGGTAAAGATGCAATAGCTGAAAAAACATATTTGTTTTTTTTTCAATTGGGAACAATTAGAAAATGAATTTATAAATGTTTATGCCGATTCAGCAAAGCATTTGCCATCACTTAAACTTTTGAAATGTCTAGTGGATAATGGTCTGGACTTGGTTTATATAGAAGTGACAAAACTTCTTTAATTTTAACGTTACTCGTTACCACAGTTAGTAGCAAAAGAAGCACGAGTACCCTTGAGCGAATTAAAACCTATCTGAGAAACACAATGTTAAATGATAGATTGTCTAATTTAGTCTCCTTAGCAGTGGAAAAACATTTATTTTCCAACTTATCAAGTGAATAAGACTTTTGTTTAACCTAAATTTTCACACAAAAAAAACAACTGCAATTTCTTTATCTTCCAAATTACACGGCCATTTATCACATAATATGTTAAGTATTGCAGACTCACAGGAATGTTTTTTTTCTATATCAAAATTGTTTTTTTTGTAATTGTTCCTTGACAACTAATTATATTAACTTTTCATATACAGAGACTATATTTATCGGACAGAAATCTTTCACCTTTAAAACTGCTTTTGGAATTTTAGGTACAAATGTATTTATACCTATCAATTGACTTGAATTTAGAAAAACTTTTATTTGTTTTAATATTAGTTGATACACTACAATCTATAGGTTCTATTTGGGAATTTGATGAACTAATTTTTCTATACTTCCACATCCTTTTGACCTATGACCTAGTATAGGTACTACAACAGTATACTTATTTTCAAGGCACTTGGAATTTTACCTTCTGATAACCAAGTATTTATGAGATGCAGCAATAAGTACATATGAAATACACATATTCATTTTATTATTGCTTAGTTTTCATTCAGGTACGTATGTGCATATACAGTTGCTCAAAGTGAAACTCAAACGCTGTTATGAAAATGTATAATTATTAATAAATTAAAAAATAATATTACAATAAATTAAAATAAAGTAGATACTCTATTAAATGGCAGTTTACTGCATACATTTAATAAAAGAAAAATCAATAAATTCAAAAAATAAAGCAAAAAAATAATTAATTCTAAATTAAATACAAACTTAATATCAAAATAAAACTCGGACAATCACAGAAATTATAATTAAAACTTATATAACAATCAATTATTTTAAAATCAATACCTTGTGGGAAGGCCTTTACTCTTTTTGACACTTTCTAATCTTTTGGGCATTGATCTAACTATTTTCTCACATAAGGCAGGAGGTATCTTTTTCCATTCTTCAAGAATTACTCTTTTTAGGTCTGTTCTTGAAGAAATAGTGTGTTTCCGCACCTGTGTTTTCAAATAGCTCCATAGATTTTCTATAGCAATAATATCAGGAAACTGTGGAGGTGTTTCCAAGACGTGCAGGCAATTATAAAGCAACCAAGACCGTATTTTATAAGCCTTATGTTTTGGATCGTTGTCCTGATAAAAATAAAAATCATCACTGATTCCTGATTTTTGTACGCTTTCGTGAAGATTCTTTTTTAAAATTGCTAAATACACATCCTTATTCATTATTCCATCAATTATTTGTAATTTTCCAGGACCAGCAGCTGACATGCAGCCCCATACCATTACCGATCCTCCACCGTGTTTGACGGTCGGATTTAAATTCTGCCGCCGCAACTCTTCATTTGCTTTCCTCCAGATGCAGGTGCTACTGTCAGACCCAAAAATATTAATTTTGCTTTCATTAGTGAATAACACCCGATTCCAAAAGGAAAAATCTTTATGTGAGTGCTCCTTAGCAAACTTCAATCTTTTAATTCTATTTGTTTTACTAATGTATGGCTGTTTTCGGACAACTCGTCCATTAAATTGACGTTTCCTTAAAATAATCCTTATAGTTTTGGGGTGTGCTTTTTTACCAAGATATTTTTCTACTTCGACCACCAGTTTGGGAGCACTCAATTTTGGATTTTTCGTTATTTGGCTTATGATCCATCTTTCGTCCGCTTCATTAAATATTTTTTTTCACGTTCGTTAAAAAAAGTGCAACATTTTTCATTAATTTTCGTTTATAAAGGATGCGTTTGTTTCATCGCGATAGAAGCGTGAAAAAAAGTGCCATAACGGTTCATTTTTTCACGCATTTGAGTGAAAAAAAAGTATCGTAACGTGTCATTTTTTAACGCAAAATATTTAAACAGATAGGAGGCTGCCATTGTTATGATACACACTGGCATTTGTCAGAAATTAGAATGCATCGATGTGACGCGTCGAGAAAGCTGTTATTGAAGTAGGTAGTTCTTGATTTTTATTACGAACGTGAAAAAAGTTTTGTATGCAATTCGTGAGTAAAGTTATTTTTTTCACTCGGCGGATTTGCGCACTCGCCTACGGCTCGTGCGGCAAACTGTCCTTCTCGTGAAAAAAAGATACACTTTACTCACTTGTTGCATAAATAACTATTCACGCACTCTTTTTTGGTTTATTTGCTATAATATTAAATTTCGTAAACCGGCTTATGATATCACGAACTGTAGAATGACTACGATCAACTATTTCTCCAATTTCCCTAACTGTTTTACCCTTATTGTGATGCTTCAGAACCAATTCTCTTAGTTAGATAGACGTTTGACCACGTTATCTTCCCATTTTTGTAAAACTACACTAATATAGACCGTTTGTAGTAGAAAACAAATTTGAACTAAAATTTTCAACATTATCGAAAATGTGTCGTGCACGCCGGCTAGATAAGACAAGCTATCGAAACCGTCCGAGTTTCATTTTGATGTTAAATTTGCTATCATTTCTTTGATATTCTATAATGATTATGACTAAAGAAAATTAATTTTGTTATTTTCAAAAAAATCTAATGCTGGCTCCTTTATTGATCCATAAGTATGATAATTTTATTTCTCAGGCAAAATCTATTTATATTTAATTGTCCGACTTTCACGTTGAGCAACTGTAGATTTATGATTTTCATCATATTAGTAGCTGATTGAAATATAAGTTAATTATAAATGTTACTTTATTATTGGATATTATACACATTACATTATCAATAAACTATTTACAGGTTAATAATAATTAATAATACCTATCTAAGTTCTACATAATTATTATTTGAATATTCCGTGCTGTTTTCTCCAGAATGACTTTGCAGCATCATGATAAAGCATTATTTCACGTGTATACCTACTTCACAATATAATTAACGACCTCGTGTATGAAAGAAAACCAATCGTCATGCTTGCGTTAACCTAACTTTCTACTCCAAAAAGTAAAACATTAACCTCCAATTCTTAGACAGATTTGAAATTGTAAATGTAATAAAATTTATATTAAATATGTTATACCCATCAAGCGGCACTGGCCAATTTGCGGCAAACTCTGCAAAAATAATACGGTTTGTTCGAAAAGGGTGTACAAACAGACCATTTTTTCATATCGTAGTGGCAGAGGTATACTCTTTGATTTTATATTTCTTCTGCTTATTTTTAAGAATTTGTAGAGAAGGATAGAACAACAAGGACCTGCAATTGAACAATTAGGCACTTTTGATCCAATGCCTAATGAGCAAGATGAAAAATTAGTATCTTTAAATTTTGAGAGAATTCGGTATTGGATTGGAAATGGAGCGGATACATCAAAAAGTGTTAGGAGATTATTAGGTGAATAACACTTCTCTGGTATTTTTAAAGTGAAAACTGTTATGAAAATGTTCATTCTAGCAATTAAGCAAGAAATGTGCATAATTTAGTAAATTATGGTAGTTTATTTTTAATTATAAAGTTATTTATTAATAACAAGCTAAGATAACATTATTCCAAGACTTAACAACTTGATAAATTCCGGGTGAGCTTGATTAAATTCCACCATATTCTCAAAAGACTTTTCACAACAGTTTTCTAATTTTTAATACGATACATTTCCATACAACAGTATAAGTTGTTTATATCAACTCCAACCTTCTTGCTAAAAAATATAATTTAAACCAATCAAATCTTTTAACAGTATTGTAATTTAACATTTTATTATAGGATTAGCTGGCTTCTATCCAGTACATCCCACTTCATATATAACTGCATCGAAAAACAGGAGAACAGAAGAGGAAGCGGCTTTAAAAGCTTCTGAAGAAACTAAACCTAATGAAACGTCTCCTGCAAATGTTTAATGTATTTAACTAGGTTTTTAGTATGATAAGTTATTATATTGCATAATTTATAATAAAAGCAATTACATTCTAATAGTCTCTAAAGAACTTCCTATGTACTCATGCAATTAAGGATTGGTCAATAGGTTACAATCAATAAATACATTCTCCCATCAAGTAGAAATATATATATTATAACACTTTAAAATCAGCAGTACAATCGCATCTTTTTCTTGAAGCAAAGGCAGCAAGTGCAACCGCAAAATACAATAGTGTACATCTCTCAGTGTATATATATATCTTTCAAGATTTACAATGTAAAGGAACTAAACACAAAAAAAAGAACGTTACTGCTGTCGTATTATACAACAATACAAAAACATGAAGACATTCATTAAATAGAAAGATGAGATTTTAAAAATGAAGAAATTAAAAAAATAAAATTGTCCTAAACTTACAACATAAAAAAAAGATTCTAAATAAACTCAAATTTAGAAAATACAGATTCTTTGGCTTTTTGTAACATTTAAAAAATGCAAAACTTGTTTAATCAATTTCATATGATTAATACATTTTTATATAATAATGATTGCAATTAAGCATTTTAACACCAAACCACAATAGAGATATCTAAAAACTAACGAAACCAACCACACAAAGGAAATACTAAAAACATTGAATGCTTATCAGATCTAAGGAAAACAGTCGCAAATACAAGCTAAAAGTTAACAACCATAGAATATTGTAGAAAACTGCTTTCAGATCAAGTATTAAAGTTGTTTAATTTTCTTTCTCCAATACTTTTGCAGCTGTAAATAGAAAATAAAAACACAAATAGAAAAAATATTCTTAATAGTATACATTAATATACAATAAAAAAAATTGGTAAGATCAATATAAAATCAAAAAAACACACAGGACTTTAAGTTTCCACTTCGAAAAGTACATTTTGAAATTTTAATCTAGATCTGGAAAAGAGGCATTTATTATTATAAATTGAAACTTAAGAAAAATTTCCTTGGGCATCTAAACAGCAGAACAAGTACAGTAATTATACAACACAAGACTTACCTGTTGCAGTAACTCTATTAATGGCACTATCGATGGCGCCGTGATGTGCCACAAAGTAGGGTTTAATGACTTTCTTGTATATTACGAGAGAACCATTAAATTCGGTTGGAATCATGAGCCAAACAAAAATAATACACTAAAAAGTATTTACTTAACAAAGATTATGCTTAAAATTCAACAAGAATCAAACCTTTAATAACCAATATAGTGGGAACCATCCTACTATCATATCGGCAAAGAACTCGAGCAATGAGAAAAAGGCAAATACTACCCAATATGTTAACCATTTAGTATCATCATCTTTGGCTGGTGATTCTATTGCATGAATGGATATATAAGCTGGATAAAGAAAACTAATGAAGTTACATAGAAGTTGGGCTGCGAAGCCAAAAACGAGCCATAATCCAACGGCTGCGACTGTGCCTAAAATAAAAATGTCATTAGAAAAACTAACGGCTAATTAAAGGTAATTATTAGAGTGAGAAAAACCTACCAATGAAAATATAGAGCCTATCGACACCTGTTTTAGCTTCCACAGTTTGAAGAAGTTTCGCCCATGGTTTGCTTGTATCGTGCAACGACGATTCCAATTGCTCTTTCATGTTCATAATTCTTGATGCCATTTCTTGTCGATTTTTAACGTGACCGCTAAAACAACACCAGTAAAGAAAGGTCAAAATGATCAAGGCCGTTTTCACTGTTCATGAAGAGGTTAGAGTTAATTTTATACAATGAGTTGCCAGTCTTGAGCAGATAAATGTTACCAAGTTTAAGGACGAAAATTTTGCTTACTGTTATGTAATAATGAATACATCTACTGTTTCCATCCTCTTTTCTTATACTAATTTTATATCGATTGCAAACAACTTACGTATACATAATTTTATTAAACAAAACAGAGGAAGGAGTATACATTTGGATTTTGATGCTAGAACTGTCAAATTTTGTTGTTCAATCAAATGTCTAAATTATAGAAGAAATGTCAAGTAAAAAAGAAGTAAATTAAATTATTAATAATAAGATTTATTACCATAGATACAAATAAATTTATAAAATTATGAATATTATCGTCTAGAGATACGCTTACTTGTTAAGTTGGCTAAATGGAATTGCTGTGGCGACGTTGCCAGAGTTGAAAGTCTAATAAAAATAGTTAAAAATCAAATTCTATTTATAATATAGAATAATAAAGAAACTTTCTATAATTTTAGATTGCGTTTTGTTAACTATTATTTGTCTATTTAACAATTTATTACCTGTCAAATAACTTGTTCAAGCATACAAAAACCTAACCTATTTATTTATACATTGACAGATATGCATTGTTTCTCATAAACCATATAGATATTCAAAATACGCCAACTTTTCTTTTTACATTTTTCGTTTTTTATGAATCCGCATAAAATGCTTATTGCTCACATTTATGTGAATTTCTCAAAGTCTAATAACTGGACTATGATCAAGCAATCTAATAATTTAATTTTGTATTTTCTTAAGTATTTTGATACTTTTATTCTAACTTCTTACAAAGAAGCAACACTGTTGTTTTATTTTCAGAAACACATAACCTCAAATTCATCTCACCCGATGATCATCTTGAAATTAGTTTTTTAAATTTTCAATAGAACTCGCGACGATCGTATTTTTCTCTTATAAAATGCGCATTACAAATTAGCTACTTTAAAATGCTGTCGTTTGGCTGTCAAATCCATCTACTGCAGGAAAACAAATTGAATTCTGTGCAGGTTATGTTGGTTTTAATGCCCTTCAGCAAGTAGTGCGACCAGGACCGTTCCTACAGTATGAGTCGCCCCATAGTCGCCCGTGTGCAAGACTATATTCGCCGTCCCTTCTTATTTTTCAAATATTAGTTTAATCTTTGTCCCAAAAGTTTTGGCACAATTTTCGATATTTAATCTTTATGCACTACATCAATCTAATTTGAACTATTAGCGCCAAGGCAAATTTTTTAAAGTGCATTAGTGTGGTAATAAGGGTTGTGTATAGTACGTTTAATGTCTGTCTCAGTTGTCTTATTGGTCAAGGCGCAGCAGCTAGTTATTGTAGCGCCTACAACAAGTTGCCTTATTTGTACATCCTTGCGCCAGCCTTCATCGCACTTTATTTGTTCGTAGCTTCGCGGCATCATGGAACCACCGCAGGTGGCTTAGTCAGTCAAAACTGGCGTTCTTTTGTAGAGTGCATAAACAGGCTTCGTTCTCCATCCATCAGACTATCTACAGCTGTTTACCACTCCATTAGCGGAGTTGTCTTGGTTACCTTCAGGACACGTTGGTTGTGTCTCCGCTATTTGCTCCTTGCCCCTTTGTATTGTTTTTAACATTTTAAATTCTACGACGCAATTGCTTTTCATTTTGAGTTTTTCATCCGTTATCATAAACTTTCCTTAAAAGAACTGCATGAAAATCTTTGAAAGGTTGCCGTTTTTAGGCACAAAGGTTATGTTGTCCTCTGGCGTAATAACATCCTAAGACGGGCCAAAACATGTGTTAAAGAAATTAACTCGTTAGGATCGACATTTACGAGTATAACTTTCCCTATTTAACAGTTAATCCCTAACTCGCCCTACATACGGTAGGGTGAGTGCCTGTTAAAATTTTACACCACATTAATACTTTTTAAATTTAAATTTAGCTTTTTCTTCAAACTTCACGTTATTTGAGCAATCATCGATATTGTCAGTGTAGTAGTAGTTGGGAAGCTAAAGCCCGGTAAATAGGCCTTTCAGGCCCTTCTTTACTGCCAACCACTTCTACGGCCATATTTTTTCTGTTCTCTGCCCGATCCTACTTTAGAGGTCTGTACAAGCCGGATTTTTAGTCTGGTCTTTATGCTGCCCGGATCAAAGCTCGGATTTGTGTCGGATGGTTCTCAGTTTAAAAATTTATCGGGCTTACGTTCGGTGAACTCAGTCTTGTCCGGTCTGTCAAACTGTTAGAGTCTGTCGGACTATACCAGTCTGTCTGACCGTTTGGGCTTTTTGGGCTTCTCGGCCCTTCGGGCTTCTCGAGTCTGTCAAACCGTTCGGGCCTTTTGGATTTCTCGTCTGTCAGGCCGTTTGGGCCTGTCGGGCCTTTTGAACTTTCCGGCCCTTCGGGTTGTTCGAGCCACTCGGGGCGATTAAGAAGTTGTTGGATTTTCTTCAGGCAGTGTCAAGTTTGTCTCCAGTTGGGACGGCTCGAACCGCGCCTGAGAATCTTGACCCGTGTAGGGCTCTACTTTGTGACTTCCGAACGAAAGTGAGGACCAGTTTAGGCTAAAGTTCTCTCTTATTGGGGTAACGGCCTAAAAGGCCTTAAACCTCAGCCTCTCGTAACCCTCACATTCTCCTTCCTGTACACCTACGAACGACAGGTTTCTTCTTAAAGTGTCGCAGCCCGTGAGGACTCCAATTACAAGACTTTGCCAAGTTAAAACCGATTATATGATCTTTCATCTGGCGATAGCCACCACTAAGAAGCTTACCTTTTGAGTTTCGTAAGCCCATGCATTTAGGGCTAACGAGATCTCTTGCCTTGCTATTCTTAGAAAGGGTTCTGATCCTGAATCCAGCTGTGTCGAGGAATCCAGACGATGCTAACTTCCTTTGTTGTGACAAGCTCTTCCACATGCACTCCTGCACAAGAGCGCTTTTAGTGCTACCTATTTTTGCTCCGTAATTCTCACATCTTTCCTATATGCCACCGACAGAATGGCATAAACTTCAGCCTGAAAAGGCGCGGTGTGGTTTCCCAGAGCGAAGCTCTTCTGCACCTGTGAATTTTCCAGGTAAATACTTGCTCTCTAGGATTGCCTGTCATCCATACGTGAATCATTCGTATAGAAAATCAATAAATCCTGAGTACTTCCTATGCAACCTAAACCGATCGTCAGCCTGCGTTATTCTGTAAGTGAACAAAAGCTTTTTTTCAGTAACTGGTTAACGCCTATGTTGGCGTGGCCGGTGTTAGATCCCTTTCCATACATTTCCGTTGCCTCCTTCCTTATCTAAGTTTGGAACCTCAAATGCAATCATAATGACGTCCTCATTGCACCGGTCGTACCCAGACAGACCAGATGTTGCAGCTCAGCCATACAGTACTCTAGGTTTGATAATTGCCGGGTAGACCCAGTAGGCTGTTTGAGAATTGATTTCCCAGGGTCTACTTACCACCTGGCTCAGCTGCTCAAGTATCGCTGTCGACTTGGTTGCTACCTTGTCGACATGTGGCTTTCAGCTTTCTCCTTTCCAAGATCACCTCTAAGTACTTGATCTCGTGCGCGAGCGGTAGAGGTGTACCGTATAACATGGGTTCCTTTAAATCTTCCATTTTTTCTCTCGTGGTGAAAAGAATCACATTAGTCTTAGACACATTGATGAAAAGGCCATCGTCATTACAGCATCTTTCAATGATCCTGCAGGCCATTTGCATTCAGTCGACGACGACATTGAAAAAGGGACTAGTGATTAGCCCGCTGTCTGCTCATGCTTTCCATGCCATTTATTATTAGACATCACAGATGGAGTCAAAGGCAGCTGACCTGAAGGTAGTCTCCCTGTACCGCCATGTCTACATGGCAGTCTCCTAAAGTAGCTTTAACTCTTCTTAGTTCAACTGATCTCAAAGGTCTAACTGGCATTAAAAGTCAGGGTATCTACTGAAGTAATTCTATTTCCAACACCAACTTCAGAATTTCAATTTTAAAACTTTCAGGATATGCGTTATTGATCACCTAGTGTACTTTCTTTGTCAATCTACCACACCTTGCATACTCGCTTGGAACAGCACTGAATGCGAATCATGTGTTCTAAAAAGGCTAAGTTTTTATCACACAATAGTTTGTTTGTTTGTCTGTCTGCTGGACTCTATGCAATCAGCTATGCGCGTTTGTTTGTGTTTTACAGTACAAAATAAAGATGCTTGTTTGTTCCCAGCAAGTTAGATTGTACCGTTAATCGCAGCGTCCTTGCATTTAACCTCAAACTTTGTTGATGGCGCATGATTTTCTATAGATATCTTAAATAAAAACACTAAAGAGGCGACATATGGATGTAATACGGACATTTGTAGGTGATGTACAATTTACAAAAAATAAAAGTAAGGTTAGGTTACACTTTGCTATTTTTCACGTTTGTGTGATGCTTGATTTGATTTGTGTACTGGAAACTGCTAGGTTGCAATTACAACCTGATTTTACCGTCAGACAAGCAAACAAACCTAAATGCAGTCAATATTACAGTATCAAACATAAAATCATGCTATTGACTTGAAATCTTACTATCCAACTAAAATCAAGACAACCGGCAACAGTGGAAATAAGATAGTTCAGGACGTTTAGGACAAGTTTAGGGAGCTTGGGCATCTAAAAATAACTGAATATCGTCATTTGTCATTTTATTGATTTTTATATAGCTGTTTCTAGAGAGAATTGTTGCCCATTTTCACATCTATTCCAGAAATAGGTAAAAATACAGCAATATAATTTATATTTCTTTGCTAAGATTTGCTTTACAATAAACACATACGCATTTGCAAAACTTTCTTTGAGCTTTACTTTTCATTGGCTAAATGATTACGAAATCATCTTATCGTGTGCTTTTTATAATTTTGCTTTCATACCATTTTTAGATAAAAATGTTGTAGTTATATAATTCCTTCTTTCTATCAATTACTATTATATCAGGTAGCAATATAGTTGAGAATAATAACCAAATGTCCCCCTTTTTTCAAAGTTTCAGTTAATGAAAATGTTTCTTGCTGTAAAACCACTGCTTCGAGCAAGTCAATCAGTGAGAAATTACAACATCTACGGTCCTCCAAGTGTTCGCATATCTTTTGGAGAAAAAATTTTCCATGGTGTCTTAATGACTACGTTTTTTATGGCTGGCCCCTTTTATTTTACTTATCAAATCCCAGCTTGGAGAGATGCAAAGAAAAGCTAATCTATACTTTTGCGTAAAAGAATTATAGTAAAATGGTTTTTTTTTTGTTAATGTTTGTTCTACCTGTTTAAAATGTAAATTTGTTTCCCCAAACCATACAACAATAATCTTAACCTTTAAACAAATTTTGTTCTGCCTGCAATAAGTTAATTAAATCTTGATGCTTTAATACTAACGATGATAATTGCATGTTCTAACACAAAGTAATAAAACTTGATTAATATTATCCATAAAAATTTATAAGAAATTTATTTTAGCCATGTTCGCCACAAGATCAATGATCAGGGTTATTCCCCAGACTCGTCAAATGTCAGCAGTAGTAAGCGGCGCACCTGCCAATCATATATCTTTAGTTGAGAAATTAATCCATGGATCAATTATGGGTCTTGCCTGCCTCTCACTTCCTGCTTACATTTTAGCCAATATTCGCAAATACAGAGGCGCTGAATAAATAAAGTTAGAAAAATGAATTGTTTTTAGTAGTAAATTATGTAAGAAAGTTATTCAAATAAAGGATAAGGTTATTATACAACTCGTTAGTGAAACATTTATTTTGTATTTGTATTTAGTGTCAGGTAACATTGAAAATCTCAATAACTGAAACTTTCAGGCAAATCATAATTGCATGTTTTTATTTGAAAGTTTCATTAAAAACTTCAAGTTGATACAACAATAATTTCATTGCTTATCTTCGAACAGCCAGCTTCATTTGCTAAAATTTTCAAATTGAAACTTTCAAATGAAATTTCAACACTACAGGTATTCATTTATATTTTTTTTGGTTATGTTGACTGCAGCAAATTAGTGATCGTTATGCAAACAAGAACACTGATCAATGTTATGCTTTGCAAAATATAAAAATGCTCAATAATGTTATATAGCACTGTCTTGCTTTGATGTTAATTAATAGGTAGGTATTTGCCAATATTTGTGGGTCTTTATAAAATAATTTATGACGAGAGTGTTGTAAACTCTTGATTAAAACCATCACTCTATTCCTATAATATTACATTTAGAAAGATAGTTCTGACAGCTATTTTTATGCGAGATTGGCTCTTGTTCTTGTCGCTCAAATTGGGATTATTATTTGAGTGACAAGAATCTAAGATGATCCCAGGCAAAGAAGCATACCAAATGCAGGATGTATTACACAAACAGTTTTTGTTTTAAACATTTTAACGAATGCTAAATGCCATAGATCAGAAATTGCAGAGTATAAAGTATTCATGTATTTCAGATAAATTCACCATTTACATCTTGATTACCAATCTGTTCAAATTACGGAAAACCCAATATTAAAAATGTAGAGTAAAAATTGTAGTTTTAGGAAAATTGAGGTTTTCTTGTCCTGAAAGATGGAAGAAACATATTTTACTTAGGTATTTAAAAATTAGTATGTTATATACAAAACATAATGATTTGACGATACATGTCTGCAATATTCGACTGTGTTATAGACGTGAGACGTCAAGTTACTCCAATCATCCGTATGGTTTTGTTTTCCCATTAAATTATATAATTAATGAGGGTTATACCTTAATGAGGCTATTTGCATTTCAATTTTAACAAAATTGTAAACTCAATTAGCAGATTGGAATCATTCTGTACTTGGCTGTTGGCAAATTTGATTTTAATCGTTTTTAACTGAAATGCACTTCAAAATTCAAAAGTTACATAAGCGTCGTAGTAACTTTCGCGCCTCTTAGGTTACTCAACCTGCGCAAACGTTATTGCCAATCTAATAAAAACAACTATGAATAATTTACGGAGGTATAAAATGTAAAAGAAAATAAAACTGATAATATATTTTTTT
>VTPC01000874.1:257548-288157 GCA_011009095.1 Ignelater luminosus
TTTTTATCACTCATAAACCATATTTTTCCATCTTTATTAACTGAAGAATTGTAGTAATAAATTAAAATAACTTATTAGAGATTAATAAAGGATAAAAAACATGTTTATAATTAGTAAGAAAGAAACAACGCAACGCACGTTCTCTATTTTTTATTGGTTGCACTTAATCCCTTGACTTCGAATATTGCTCCAAATGTCAGTTTGAAATTATACATCACCGATAGAAATTTCTTCGACGTGCTAACTTCAAGAATTTAATGCTAAAACGTTTAGATTTGAATATCCCTGCAGGCAATTCAGTTAAGATTTTTGTTATCACTATAGTGTCACTTGTCAAATGTAAGGTTATGTTAAATGGCATATGGTTAAGGATAACTTTAAGTTTGTTTATTAGTCAATTGAAGTGGTGGATAGATAAAGATGCTATGTGACATTTTTGCATTGTGATGTTAGCCCCTTTATTCACACTATTTACAAAAGAATTGTGTTACATAGCACCTTTATGTACTTCATATCTTATAGCGGAATTAGGTAACGCTTGATTGACTAGAAAAGGTGTACCATAGGTTAGTAAAGCACATCATAACATCTTTATTCACACTGAAATCTCAAAAAACGAAAAAATGTCACATAGCACCTTTATCCATCCGCCCCTTCAATTCAGAACTATCAAATTGTACAAAACCCATTTATTTGTATATTTTGAACTGTTTCCATTTCATTCGTGTTTTCTGGGTAGTTCGGAGTTATCCATTCTTCAAAGGAGATGTAAAATTTACACCATAAACATAACCTAGGAATAGCGATGGTGCATACATAGCAAATTTGTAAACTAAATGTGATGATAATACTACTACTTAGAGCAAATAGAACATATTCTTGACATTCATCTGTTGTTTCCTAAATCATTCAACTTAAAAATCTGTTCATTTAAGGTTATAGTTCAGAATAGTTTGAAATACTAGTTCGGAACTGACTTTTCATGTTCATTTCTACTAATGCAAAATTTCCATCCCTGCAATATATGATAGTTAGTCTGAAGAATATCATACAGGGTGTTCAATGAGAAATGGGACAGTGCAATATTTCAGTAATAGATGGAAAATCTGATATTCTAAAAATGACGTTCACACTTCAATCACGAAGTCTGAATTTCGTGTTAAGTATATGACATCACTGGTAGATGTTTACATTAAAAATTCGCTGCCGATTTGACTAAACTTTGACTTCGGTGGCGAAGTTGAAGCATGCAAACTGCAAATCTCCACTTCAAATTTTAATAAAATTCAGCTTTGGCACATGCACAGTTTGCCTTATTTAAAACTTAGATTGTTTTTATTTGCCTGTTTTTGATTGTAATTCTGCTACAAAGTCATGAAATTGGTTTTTATTGCGTTTTTTATTTGTAAAAAGCTGCGAACCTGAAAATCAATTTTGCAATTAAAAAGAAAACAAAAATATTTAGTTATTATAATTCCATGTAAATGTGAAATTGATATTTTTTTGAAGTGTTGGTTTTAAATGCTTTTTGTAGGTTATACAGATAATTATGGATGTTAGTTGCCTTATTAGTTATTACAGTGTATTTTTTATTACAGAATTCAGAGTAGGCCATAACTTACAATTTTTATAACAGTGTAAGTGACATTGATGCTGTTCTCACCACAGTATACAGTTTGTCTAAAGCTACTAGGAACATAGCCACTATTGTTGTATGCGTATCCAAGGTTATGAAACAATATTTAACAACGCTCGTACTGTAGAAAAACCATAGAAACCAACTAAGAATTAAAGAAACTCATATTAAAAATATTTTGATAATCTGAGATCATTTAATAACTACAAAAATACAAAAAAATAAGTATTTACAATAAAGAATCTTTTCAGTAATTCTAAATTATTTAACTCTCCCAAAAATACAAAGACTCTACAATTTAATTTTACACTAACAATAAACGTTCAAATAAGACGCCTTCCTGAGCCAAACAATAGCCCAGACAATCATCAAATCTTTGTCTAACATTTCTTAATATTAGAGATGTGACAGAGTTAATAGCTTGAATAGTTTTTCTCTGAGCTCTTCCAACGTATGCGCCCTCGTTTCTTCGTAGCGATAAATAACATTTGTTATTTACCGATAAATCAGGCGACCTTGGCGGCCAGTTGATCCTTCCTCTATGACTTGTTAAGCAGTTAGAAAAAGTATTATTTAAAAATTTCTGCACTTACGCAGTTTCATGAGCGGAGCCATTTCCATAACCGTTTCGCAGAAATCCATTCTTCTCATTTGATCTTCAGGAAATAATATTGTCGAGTTTTTTCAATTTATAATTGTTTTCTTTCAAAATTGTGCAAACAGTATCTTTGCTAATGTCTAAAACCTTACCAACTTGCCTAATTGTAGCACATACAGCTGCCTGCTGATTTTGTTCCTCCTCCGTTTTGTCACAAACAGTTCTATTTTTATGAAGTTTTGGTGAAACGCACCCAAACCTTTCAAAATTTGAAATTATTGTGCTAATGGTTGTCACCGACGATAGAGGTCGGTTTTCAAACACATTAACGAGTAAATTGGTCATGTCACGATAAGAATTTCCCAAATAATGCCATTTTACAACTTGTACTTTTTCTGGAATCCAATAAACATCAATTTTTCTGAGAAACTGAATTAGAAAAATTAATAACAACGATAACACAAGTAACAAAATTAAACTGTCAAAATTCTCAGACTGACATATCTTCATGACATTCTTTTTTAATTTAGTCAAGGGTACCTACTAGTTTTGTAATTGTTATTGTTTCCGTTACCTAGACTATGTAAGTACATAGAAGTCCCAGACAAGCTGTATTTTGTTTATTTTTAATGATTTCATTGTTAATGAGTGTCTCATAACCTTGGATACACATACAACAATAGCGGCTATGTTCCTAGTAGCCTAAGACAAACTGTATATACACATTCAGTAGGGACAGCTGCTGTCGGCGCCTTTGAAGCAGTGATGTGCGTGTCAACAATGTCGACGTCAACAATAAGAATTGTTGACATGACCTTATTGATGTCAACTATGTCAACAATGTCAACAATTTAGACATTATGAATGCACATGTGCAAAGCTGTTAAACTTGATTTTTCCTTTATTATTTAAATCTTAAATAGTTTATTACAATAATTTTTATTTGACTTAACGTATGTGAGGGCAAATAGGAGGCACAGGGAATTGTGAGATGCTTAAGTACGTTCAAGTCTAATGTACGTATAGAATAATTTTGGTTAGAAAAAAAATAAATGCTAGGATGTTGTTCATCATGTTAGCATTTGTTTTTTCAATTAATAAAATCTTTTGCATTAAGATACCTATGTATACTAACTGTCACATTGCTAGAATTGCCCCCACCACAGTTTATACCTTACAGAATCAGTTGGATTACTTCCCCTACATTTTGTCTTCCACTTCAAGAAACTCGCGGTCTATGCGCAGAGCACTATTTTCTGTCGAGAAGTAGAGGAATAAAAAACCTAACTTTAACCTTCACAAAAATAGTCTCATAAAAGATTGTATTATTTAAATGAAATCAACTTGCATATTCTGTAAGTGAATTAGTGAAATTGTTGAGTGTTGGTAAGTTACATTAGTTGTGAAATTTGAATATCAATTGCATATATAACCTCCCCTACAAGCGCGCGGTCTACAGTTTAGCGTGCGCAGACCAAAAACTAGGAACACGAAAGATCAAAATAACCGCTCTGAGTGATCTAACTGATTCTGTAAGGTATAAACTGTGCCCCCACATATCCGAACTAAAAATCTTAGTATGGGCCTATGGAGCTATGAGTAAACATACTTGTAATTTTACTGATTCGATGGAAATAAGAATAAATACATAGGATTTAGTTTTTTAATGCCATTTTATTTAAATAATATTTTGGTTTTTCTTTTCCATTTTCAGTTACTGTCACAGTCTTTTATAACTGAAAACCCAATTCATCAAAATTCTTATTCTTGGGCCTTTCAGCCATTTTGATTCTTGAATTGTCTTGAACATCTTATTAGACATTTTAGCTTATTTTAGCACCTGTGTTTACAGGTTAGGTTTAACGAAAAATGTGCAGAATCCTACTTTATTTGCAAAGTTGACACATTGTTGACATTTTTGACGTGAAAAATCAATTGCTGACACGAAAATGTCAACAATCATTGTTGACGTGTCAACGCACATCACAGCTTTGAAGTTCATATACCAAAAAATGGAAAGTCGTCGGCGGTCCTTCAAAATAAAATGGTACAGATGGCACTACCAATTCTTCGTATTTTTTAACTGATTTTAAAATTTCAATCCACAAGACGAGAAACTACACTACAGCTTTTAAATTTCAAATTAAAACAAAATAATTTTGAAATAACCAATTACAGTTGAAACAAGAATACAAATATTAATTAAATAAAAAATAATTTATTGCAACAAAAGGAAAAAACTACAAAAAAAATTATATTCTTAAGAACTACAGTTATAATTATAAAATCTCTAATGCTCTAATACTTAAAACTATAGATGCTGCCAAATAATTTGTTTTCGTTGAATTAATTAATTAATAAATGCTTCACTTGTTTTATGAAGTCGAAATTTTACAATAGAACTTAACCTCAAATAGCTGAAAACAGAGCATACTTCGCTATTAAAGAAAAACTATGCATGTTGTATACTTACTTGTTATAAATTTATAATACAACTATAATCACTTGCAAGTAAAAGACGATCAACACACGATAAACAAATAAAAATTAGAAAGAATTTATTCTTTAATTTTGTAAACAAAAGTAAAAACGATAAAAACGTACCGCCATCTAACGAAGATTTTATGAAAAATCGCTAGCGTACTAGAAAATTATTGTCAAGGTGGGGGTAGCTAGTTGTCACTACCGAATGTGTATATATACTGTGTTCTCACTAAAAAAAGTCACCAGTCATCACATTGCATATTTTTTGTACACTGTAAAAATGAACTTAAACCACAGCCTACACTGAATTCTATAATAAAGAAATGCACTGTAGGTAATTTAGCTAGTGTGTTGGTGTTAAAGAAACAATACCAGATTGGTAATATAATCAACGCAACCAACGCAAAGCAAGAAGATACTGGGAACATCCAATGAATTCTATATAAACATAATTTAAATAATATCAAAAGGTATGTCAGTAATAACGAAAGCTAGCGAATTAAAACTCTATTTGTATTAATATTCTAAGAGATGACATTGCACAAAAATTCATTCTTGAAGTTGTAATTGTAAATAGTGAAAACTGATGCATTGGCACAATTCAGAATTGGACTCTAAAGTATGCTGCTTTCGAATAGTGGCGGCTGGTGACCTAAGTTCAGGTGGTGCCAAAACCACACGTGATCGTCGCTTAATTGGTTAAAATTGTTAGATTATATAGAAACAAACCAATCAAGCGACGAACACGTGGTTTTGGCACCACCTGAAGTTAGGTCACCAGCCGCCACTGCTTTCGAAGTAGTTGTAAATGGGCCTTAATAGAGAAGAACCATCAACCAAGAGACAACGCTAAATGTCGTCAAAACGGCGGAAGACAAGGTAATCATCAGTCACAACCAATGTTGCCAGAGCTGGTTATAAATCTTTAAATCTGAAGATTTATAACATTTATTTGTATTAATGTTCGAAACGATATGTCTTACTGTTGTAGCAACTGTGTGATCAGCGTATACGCCGGTGTGATCACCCGATGATAATCCTCAAACTATTTTACATTTCCACTAGAGATTAGAGTAAAATCAAAAAACCTAATAATAGTTGCTTTATTTAAATAAATAAAGATCAAGTTATACGAGATGAGATGTCATCACAGGTAAGGTGAGATTAGATAATTAATAAATATTATAAAGAAATTCTTGTTAAAACGACAAGCATTTTTTCCATAGCTACCCCTTTTAGAAATTAGAAACTATATTTTATAATCACAAAGATAGCAACGATGAGCAAACTGTGTTGCCTACCTACTTGTAGTGACTTAATGTAGTCATACCATATGAACAGTTTTTCATTAAGGGTTGTATTTAGTAGTTTCAGAGAGAACGCTGCAGACTGAAATTTCCTCAAATTTTGCAAGCAAATACAAACTTTGTCTTTCACTTTCAAAGTGATATCAATACCTGTAGTTATTTAACTTGTCAATAGTTTTATGTCTATGCATCGAAAAATTAGAAATTCATTTTCTAATCAAAGTTATTAGCATTAATTAATGTAAATTGGCAAGTGATTAACTTCACTATTGGTTAGAAATTGAAAAAAAGGAATGCACTGCCACATTTTGCCTTGTTGGAACATCAGTTACATCAAATCAGAATCTCGTTATCGTTTATGTGTAGACCACAGTTTGCATGCAAGACAAAATTGAATTATAGGAAATAACTGAATTATAGAAAACATCAGTAGAACTTTGGACAACCTCTTTTGTAAATACTGCCGGGGGTTAACTTTTACCTGCGTCTTACTGGTCATAAAAGTGTCAACACTACCTTTGTATATTTCTTTTGTTATACATACAAACTAATCCTATTCTGCTTAAACAGCTTAAGTAGCAATAAATAGTAAATCTTAAAAATGGACTTGCTAACAAATTTATTTTCTAATGTAGGTGCATGGTAGGTATTTTTATTAGTAGGCACATGTAATACGGAAATTAGAAGAGGTCTTTATCGTAGGTATTAATTAGCAATTAATAGTAACTCCAAGTCCAAAAATCAAAATTTGTGTGAAATCTTAGTCAGCAATTGATTATATGATAATAGAAAATGTATTTTTGTACCTTTTTCTATTGCTTTTTTTGATATTTACGGCTCACCTTTGGTAATGCAAAAAAAGACAATAATTTTCTGAAGTGAGGTCTCAAGTAGCAGCTTGTACGCAAAAATGATTAATGACAATAATAAAAAAATTAACTATCATTAATAAAAAATACAGTTGATCAAAAATTGTTCAGCCCCGTCAATTATATTTTCAAAAAGTAGTAATATACAAGGTGATCATTTTAAAACTTCCCATTCTGAATGTTTTGAAAACCAAAAAGATATTGGAGTAAATCCAAGGACATTTTCTTATACCGGGAGGGAGGACTAAACTATGTACAACGTTCTCGATTAAAATTCTACCTTTAAGCTCCAGCCACCCCTACTTTAAAATTTTAAATTGGATGATATGGCATGTAGCACATCAAACTAAAGGTCTTCAATACCAAAATGCAGTGGTGTTTGAAAAAATCAAATCGGTGGTTGGGTTTCGAAGAATTAAATTTTTTATTTTAATAAAGGTGCATTATTAAATTTATCGTAATAGATGCTCGAATTGCGCTTTGTTGGTTGCTAGGCAATGATAAAGCCTATTTTACTTATCTAAAATTACGATGAATTTCATTTGATTTGATTGATGCATGAAAACAAAAATTATCTAATTTTAGTAGATCACTAGTATAATACTAGACTGCAGTTTGTTGCTTATCATCATCAACTAAATCTGTAGAATAAAGAACTTACACATATTATTATGTACTTTTCTCGTTTTATAACACTTTACCAAAAGACCTCAAAAGTTCACCTCAAGAACAATTAGAAGTTCACAATTTTGTTTTTTTTTCTACATATCATCGATTTATCAAGCCAAAGTGTAAACAGTTTTCATATCATTAGAAACAACCCCAACCCCCAAACCGAACATATTCTTGAGTAACTGTTGTTATTACGATGTTGATCTATTTTTGTTGTACTCTTTATTGTTATGGTAAAGTAGAAGGATGATTTGGAAATGATAGAATAAGCATCTTTGCGTGTGATATATCCAACCGGTTTTGTGAATCTATTCAGTCAAAAACATCTGGGAATGCAAATCATAACCACGACGAACTTCGTTTTGTTACTTTTTTCAAATTTCGGCGGCCATTTTGACTATGTTTCCGAAGAGATATCAAAAAACGAAGACACCGCGTTGTCTTTAGTAGTTGATGTAGATTCCAAATCTGAAGTCAGAATTTCAGAATTAAAAAAAATGCGGACAGACAGACCGATAGACAAACAGATTTCGCAAATTCAGGAACGACTCCTTTTGAAGTTCGTTGAACATTGTCTTAGTTGTTTGCGTGTACACGACGTAAACCGTCAATGCCATAGTAAATTCTTTGACTCTACCGTTTCTTACAGGTAACTGCTTCTCTATTCTGGAATCAACCAATTCAAGAAGATTACGATTCATGTAAAAATCGATTAATCTGTCAATCACTTTCTCTTCCCAAAACTTCCCGTCTTTAAAAATCTTTTGAATACTAACACTTTTAGGGGTCCAAAAAACAAATAAACAATATTTTCTCTGAGCAATATGTAACTGACCATGAATCTGGAAGTAATAGTTATGTTTTATATTTAGTTTCATCTTACCATTTATAAAAGTACACCATTTTCCACGTTCGGCACATTTTGAGCAGTGTCTTAGACACGTAGCAATCCGCCTCTTTTGAACAAAAATAATTGGCACATTATGCACTATTCTCTGTAATTAACAACATAAAGTATGACCTTTTAGTTTTATGAAATAAAATATCAAAGCCAAACGACATCGCCAGTCGAAATCTGACTGTCCTTTCTCCATTTCCAGACCAGATGGTTTTTCATTTCGCACATCCATGTCTTTACTTGGTGATACGTGCGGAAGACATGGTACATATATCCTGTCTCATTTCTATAATTCCAATCCATTTCAAATTTCTAGCGTTTTCAAAGTTAGATTTAGATTAAACATATTAGTTAAATACATATATGATTAATTAGTTAACAGCAAACCAAAGAACAACAATAATGTAATGGGAGTAGCACAATAAGGTATTGTTACCGACACGACAAAAATTTAGCAGGAATTATAGAAACGAGACAGAGTATAGCAGCATCTTGCTGGCAGTAGCAGATTTGGAAAAAGCTGATAGCGCTGATGCCCTGTCACCACCATAAAGATGAAGAAGTATACGTTCCCCTGCCTCAGCGATGGTTAAAACACTGGCATCAGGATCCCTGAAGATAGTTGCAAGTTCATGTAATGCTGGCTTGTTCTGGAACCGAGTGCAGAATTTGGTTTTTCCAAAACCGAACAGGTAAGACGTGGTGTCACGCCTACTTAAGGCGTGAAGAACAAGGAGATTTTCAGAACAATATTTCAGAAGTATTACCTCTTCCAGGTTTTCGGAAATAAATGGGGAGATGTTGAGCCAAACTTGTCAAAAGAACTAACAAATCAATGTTCTCCCAGATGATTTTCGCAGAATCATATTCTGCAGCGATGAACATAGCAGATATTACAATAAGTACATCAGCGTCTTCTGTTGCCTGCTTCACAGCGAGATTGCCTTGTATGAACGTCTTCTTAACTATTTACCTATTAACTATTTTTGTAACTATCTACCTACTCATGTTGTAGCAAATGTAATGCTCTACAACTTTTAATGAAGACTTTTTCCTCTGTAATGCATTGGTAAAAAGACGTTATCGAAAAATTAAAAAACGTCCCTGAATTTTGATGGTTGTTGGTGCCCCACGGCGCTCGAAAAGAGGCGACGAGGTTGCGAACTTGGGTTTTTTGCTAGGGCACCGACATACAAAACATATCCAAAAATTAGAAGACATAACCTTTTGCAAGCAAAGGCCTCTTTTTCAGCCTCTATTCCCTGGGCTGGACTTCCAAATCAGGAAATATATCTGCAGTATCTTGAAGAGAGAAATTTAAAGGCTTTTCCACTATTACGCTTAGGGATTCATCGTCATTTTTTTCGACTGCCAAATCAGGAGATATATCTTCAAAACTATGCTCTTGTGCACATATTCGCTTGTGAATTCATTATAACTTGTTTCCACATCCAATTCAGGAGATATGCCTCCATTATCGCACTCCTTCACATATTCACTTGTGGACTGATCATTATTTGCTACTAAGTAATAGATATAAAATTGATAGCCTGATTGTAATGCTACAGGCCAATCTTTGTTCATTATAAAGAAAGTAATAACAGAATTGTAACCCTACTTGTAAATAGGGCGATAGGCATAGTCAAATGATTGATTGATTGAGATTTTTAAATTGATGTTGAATGGTTAAACTGCAATAGTTTCGAATATTTCCTTTTCATTTGCAATACTATTCTTTCGTATCGTCATTTACTTTATACCTGAATCATCAAATGTAATTTAGCTTAGTGCTGGAGATATGTTATATTTGGGGCATCTAGGAAAATTGCACTTTTTAAGTTGTTACTGAATATGTATAGAATATTGTCTTTTAGATCAATACAATATTTCAATTTCGAAGTATTCTTGATCTTTATGCTTTTGATGTATGTTCTTATATACACTATATTTATTGGCATTTGCAGTGAACTTATAAGAATAGCAAGGAACGCTTAGTATTTAATGTAATTTTTTACTTTGTTAAAGAAACAACGAAATATTAGCAAAACGCGTAAAACTGAATTTAACTCAACGTTGTGGATTGTGGTTTATGATATCTTTACTGATCAAATTTTAAACTCATACAGTTATTTAAAAACGTTCATTTAAAATCAATTTTACAGTTACTCATTAGTATATCAGATAGTGTTAACACCTGATATGCGTTATCTGAATGATTCTAAGTTGAAATTGAATAATTTTTAATTTGGATAATTTTACTTGAGTGGCAACAAACTATTATTAATAATATAAATTGTCCGAATAATCTTTAAATAGCTTCAGATAAACACATAATTGAATGATCCTATAATCGTCATTCGATTATGCCTATCACTATACTATCATTGCTTTTCTGAGAATCTCAAAGAGAACCAGCTTATTTTAAAAGTTTCTTTTTCCAAGAAACTTTAAAAATATTATAACTGGAACTTTCAAATCAAGGACTAGTGCAAAAGGGAAACCAGCACTATATTAGAATAAAACCGAAAGAGTTTAAAGTCCTCACAAATCTCCTAATTTACAACTGCTTTTGTTCAATTATATTTCAGTTCTACCTGCTCTTCTCGTATCCTTCGGCGTTTGCTGCTTAACTGGTTATCTATTCTTAGGCGTTGCCGCAAAAATGGAAATATATTTCTCACGCTACTAAATACAACCCTTAAAACCATCCAGTTCTAAGTACCACCTTAATGTAATTTTGAGAGTGTACTTATTACAGCTTTATAAGGGCTTATGCATAAAACTGCAATTTTGATTTTCAATTACCTGAAAATATGATTAATATTAGTTGATATTTCCCGTAATTTGAGACAAATTTAATATCTTAACTATTTGATATTATTCTGTTATATATATTATTCTTGACAATTTCCTCTGGTAACCATCGAGCCTACTTTTCAACTGAAGATGTAATGAAAAAATTCTGATATGTAAGGAAGTTTAGTTGGGTTAAGTTAGAAAAAAAGTTAGGTTACAGGAAGTATGTGAAGAGCTAAAAAGTTTTATTTTAATTAATTTAATTCACTTTTACTAAATTATAACTAAATAGAGTAAATAAATACATAATTCTTGGTATTTTATAATAATAACATAACCTATGATAATGTATTCGGTCACTTTCATGTTCAAGATAAAATGTACAAAACTCATTCTAGAGTTAGAGAATTATTATAAATCAATCCTTTTCAGTACCAAATAGGTGTGTTATAAGCAAATACATAAACGAAATTGCAAATTACTTTAATTTTAAATGAGTTATTACAGTACTATTACACAACTCTTTAAAAGCATCCAATAGTTAAATAGAAATCAATAGATTATATAAACACTTAATTTAAATATCATATAACATAATATTATTTTAGATATATAATTATAGGTACCTACAGAATTTTTAAACATTGCATACTTATTATATAAGTAGTTAAAATTGTTAACACATTTATTAATATTATACAATCAAAAATAAGGTTAAATTATATTTGGTATATTCTTGCTCTATCAAGTTACAAGGCATTTGAATATTTTTTTTTGAAGAATCTGCTTTTTATTTAAATACATACAGCTACGGCAGTAGCACAAAGTGATATAAATCCTTTCTCAAACTCTTGTTGGACGTATTAAATCTTCATTTCCTTCTTTCTGTGATTTATTATAATCCAGAGACTTCCTAATTTTTAAGTAAAAGTGTATTATCTAAGTGGTAATATCTAAATTGTATGATTATAAAATTATCTAAGAACAATAATAGTTAGCGGAAATCTGAAAATTCTAAAATTCTATTAATGTGAATTTACACAGTTTAGGACGATTATTGATGTAAAAGACTAATTGGCACAGGTTTAATAAGAAAGAAAGTCCTATAACAATAACACTGACAATCCTGTTTTGCTCCAGCAAAACTGACTACAACACCAACTTATGACGTATATAAAACACTTTCCATTGTTTCCTTAACTTACTAGTTTTTGTTTAAATGACGATTATATCACAATTTCATACAGTTAGTAAAATAAATTGTACACATCTATAAACATGGTTTTGGTGCTTATTTAGTTTACTATATACACAACACATCTAATTTGTGCATTGCTTAACGATAAAAATACACAACCTTATTAAAATACTTGATCTAATAGTATGGTGGGGTATATTATTATTATTACTATAGCGGGTAATATCTTAATACTGTTAATAATATTATGTATAAAAAATACACCAATGCCATATTAAAACTTCTCAAATACAAATAAGCACACAACATTAAACCTTTATTTAAATTCTATCAAATATTAAAAATTTAATATAATGTAAAGATGCCAAAAAGTGTTAAATACAACTGATTTTTGTAATTTTCTCAATTTGTAAATGGTGTAGATGATACAACTATTCTTTTTTAAACATTTAAATTATTAGTAATTTTAGGTTATTATTTATATACAATAAGAATGTTATAGTTGAGAATTCTCCACAGTAAATACAACACAGTAAGCAGTAGCATAATATATGGACCCAATTTGTAGATTGTACAACCTTTATGATAGATAAATAACTTTAATATTGGGGAAAAATTTAAGATATTGTGCAACAAGTGTGAAAAGGGCGTGTTGCATGCTATAACCTTTTCTATGACCAAGCACAATTTCTCTACACAGTTTAGGAAAAAGCTCTCTTCCACATTAAGTCAGGCATGAGGAAGGGATGTCTTTGACTAGTTGTCGTAGAAAAACGATTTTTTTAATTACTATAGATAGTATTTACATAAGAGTATCCATTTAGTTACTTTACATCAGTAAAAACTACTAAAACTAATATAAGTATTCTAGAATGGTGTCCTTTATAAATGACTCTTGAAGAGGATGACTACTGTAGTTTTTTAAACTACAGAAAAGGAGAATGTAATAATCTACATTTATTAGCAATGCATTATTAGAAAACCAAGAAATCATTTCAGAAATTCCTGACTCACACTAGGTTTGTTTGCTTGTGTTAGAGCAAACTTCAACAGCATTTGTTTGAGCAAAGCATACAATCTAGATCTACTTAGATCATAATTGAGCTGCTCCAAGTAAAAGGTGAGAGCATTTTGAAATATTGTATTAAATCATCTTCTGCTAATAAAATAACACCCAAGCAAGGTTAGAATTATTTCTCATGCTTGAATTCACACTGATGACATTATATGACAGCTCTAAAAGCAGACAAACAAGCCTAATGTCGTTTATCAGTATAGGTTCTTGTGCTTTGTTTAATTCTGCCTATTTAACCTCAGAATTATGGTTTACATTTAACAGTAGTTTCACACTGATTTGACAAATCACAGGTAAATTCTCCAAAGATGCTAATGTTAAAGTAACACAAAATCTTTTCGGTTTATATAATTTATAAACAAACTATGCATAACGGAAAGGATGCATGAATTTTAAATGAGTTATTTGTTTTTATATTATTTGAAATGTGTTATGCTTTAGTAAAAAAGACCCTTACAGGATAAGATTAAATTGAATATGTTTGCTAGGCAACATTTTCTAAGTATTATGCACAATGTAGATTTTGTCAATTTTTTAAATTTTGGATCTACATAATCTTGTGTAAGATAAACAATTATTAACAAGTGACATACTTGTCAGATTTATAGGTTAGGTACTTTGTCACATTTTCAAATTTAAAATTAAAGTATTAATTTCGTTTATTAAAGATGTAATCTAACAATAAACAGTTTTGTTATTATTAAAGGAAAGTGAATACAGACCAATTCTAAACAATATTTTAACAGAAATTATAGAATCAAAGGTTAACGTTTTCTCAGTGCGAGTAATGCATCAAAAAACAAAATCCCTAATGTAGTTAGCATGACTTTTTAACCTGTAATTTGAAATCTGTCACTTTCACAGTCTAACAACATAAAACTAAACATTCGAGAATATAATATTTTAGGAATTTTAGGAACTAAAGCGCTTCAATAGCGGTCTACTTTTTATATTTATACATGTTGTCTGCCGAGCACTGCTGAGATTGTACAATTTTGTAGTCAATTTGTGTTTTTATTCCGATTCAAGTTAGAAAACAATAAGAGAATGAATCATCATTAGTCTTGTCGATCTTAACTTCATTAAATCTTAATGCTACTTTATGTTTTTAAAATATTTTGCGCCTAGAGTATTCAAAATGGAAATTCGAATTCTGCATTCCTCTGCGCAAATTCAAGTTAGCCAACATTTACCAGAATAACGCAGTAGACCTAAATGTAGTTATGACTTACGCCGTTGCATTGGCGGATAAAATCATCAATTAACTTCGTAACAAAAAAGCGATCTTTACAAGCTAAACTACTCACGTTGACGACTACACGGTTGCCCTACCTGAGAGAAATGCCCTGCAGGTAATATTCTATATAAAAAGAACACTTTTAAGTCGTCGATGAGAAATATTACCTCTTCAGCCAAGTACAAACATGTATCGAGTTAGTTTCATTCTTCGACTGTCTATGTCTACATTAATACTAATCGACAAGGTATATTTTTGCACATAAACGGTTCGCAACTGCGATTTAAAAGAGAACTTTCAGGAGCATTTCTCTTACATAGGACAATCGTGTAGCCCTCAACATGTGTAATTTAGCCTGTAAAGGTCACATTTTTGTTACAAAGTTAATTCCTATGAAGATTCATTATAAATATTATATTCCCGTATATTTAATTTTATGTTGATAAGACTATAAAAGTGACAGCTTGTAAAATCATAGGTTAGAAAGTCGTGTTAACTACATTGCGTTTTTTTTATGTAAAAACATTTACCTTTGATTCCATAATTTCTGTCTCAGTATTGTCGTTTACGTGTATTCGTGAAATATTACGTTAAGTTTCCTACAATTATAGTCAATTATAACCTCAAATAATCTTATGACATTTCTTTGACGTGGCATATTAAACGTTTGTATTTTAACCTCAAATTGATGTTGGTTTTCAAGTTTAAAATTAAATGGATTCTTAATAGTTTTTTATTTACTTTAAGAAGAGAACATTACTGTATCCTTACATTATAGTTTTTCAAACATTTGGCCATCATTTTAATTAATTTATAGCAAAATATGCGTGCAAATATTGACATACTGAAATTCACTTGTAGATCATGACACTAGGTTGTATGCAATTTTTGATATTGGACACTCTTCAACACTCAATATGTTTTGATCATGATCACATGTCCTAGAATCAGAATTCACAAAACATGATTCAAATCAATTACAATTAAAAGAAGAAACTTGAAGTGCTAAGTTTTTTTTTTTAAAAATATTTAATTAAAAAGCAAGCAGTATAACAATATGTTTGAACAAAACAATATTTTTGCAAAGAAATCCGTACTTATCTCTGCCCATGTATTTCTTGCTTGCTGAAGTTTGTTAACCAAAAGTGAGGTTATAGTAATTGTAGTATTTTTAAACATGATTCAATGGGGATGAGGGGTTTATAGATTGCAATCGCAAAAATTTGGAGTGGAGAAGAGTGATTAGAGTTACAAGAGAACTTCTGAACCAAACCGTGACGTAATGTATTTGCATCATACAAAGTGAGGTGAAAAAATTTCTTAAAAATAAAAATAAAATATAACAAGAATTGCACGTATTCTCCGTTATGCACAGTTTGTCACAGTCAAGTATTGTATAAGTAAGTATATACAAGTAAGTATATAAGTAGAACATTCCTTGACAAGTTTATATAATCCATCTGTACTTAAATACTACTACCTGCTCTCAAATGAGTTTAAATTATAAAACAGGATATTGAAGAAAGACATTTTCGAGTTTTACATCTATTAACAGGCCAGAAGATAAAGAAACTATGAATAATACTTAAGGTATGGGACAATAAAGACCAAGTGGCATCTTTTAACTTATTTATAAAGCCTACTATTATAGGAACTAGAGTTAGAATGCCTGGAAAACACTTTCATATTCCATGCCAAATTAAGGGAAGAGTACAGAATATACAAGCCATGTTAAAACGACAAAAATACCTTTCTTTAATGTATTACTAAAGCAGTTTCGTCAATATTATTGTGGTTAAGAAAACATGAAACACACAATTGCTTAAAAAGTAGAAATAAAAAAAACAAAAAAAATAAATAACACTACTATATTAAAAAAAAAAATCTCTCATTAATACACATGTAGACACAGACAGACGATTTCTACATTGGAATTTTTATCAATTATGCAACATAATGTTTTATAAATAAAATTGCTTTTGTTGATATAAAATAAATGTAAACTTTGCTAGAAACAACCTATAAATTTTGCTATACACTACAAAATAAAACAGTACACTTTCAAATGTTAATTACTATAAAACACGTAGATATCACAATGAATAATATACAGTAAAAGTTTACGTAAAAGCTACAGATAATATTTTATTAAAAATTCTAAAATTTGCAATTATCCAATAATATTACTAATAGATCAGGGATAAAATTATTTACATTAATAACAAACTTTCAGAACCATTATTTTCACTTCTTTTATAAATAAGAGCAATAATTAAATTCTTATTAGTGAGTTTTCCTTTATATTCCTCATTACACTTAGGCATTAGTAGATTTGGTCTTACGCAGGTTTGCCTTGTTAAAATTGCAAATGGCACCAAGGAGAGCAGTCCGATCCTTACCAGTATCGGGAAGGGGACTTCCGCTTCCATTCATTAAGGGTGGCGGGACTGGTATTGAGGGGAGGGCTGGTGGAGCAGGGGGAGGTGATGGTATATTGGAAGACCCTGAAAAGAAACAATGTAATTTTTCTTACATGCAAAAACTATCGCTTGAAAATGGAAAAATAAAGTTGCACATAATATGTACATTATTAAAAAAAGAAAGCAATAATATTTCATTACCAAGGAGAAAATTCATAATTACTTATATAATGTAATATATTTTGAAGAGTAGCATATAAAAATAGGGAAAAACATGCAACAATCAATGTACCCTGTTTCCTCAGCAACTTCTCAGACCTAAAGAAATGAAAAAGCAAATTTGCAAATTAATAAAATAATTGCTTTGATGGAATGCGAAGACTTTGTTTTAAAATTTTCTTTCTGTAGATAAAAGTATGTACAGTATGTATATAAGGCATGGAACAATAATGGTATTTGTTTTTTTTTTGATATCGTAAAAAGACTTTCTTTGCGTAATGTAAAAATGTCTATGAACTTGCACCTCTTTCTAATCTGATACTGAGATCCAAAAATTATACATTAAATTCTTTAACTGTTGGAATTTAATAAATTAGCTTATTTTTGATATTATTTATTAATTATTACATTAATTTGTCAATTTATTTAGCTGGCAAAGAAAGTGAGGTTAGAAAGCTAGTGGCAATGTCAAAGAAGGTGAGGTTAAAAAGTTAGTTGTTAATGTCAAAAGAATGTTGTTGATAGGATGAAATGCAAAGATAGTTATTGTTGTTGATTATAATTTTTGAAATGAAATATTTTACGAAGTAAAAACTTTCTTGTTGATCCTTTATAAAATATTCTTATTATCCTTAAGTGTGTATCTAAACCCAATCTAGTTTTCATTGTGTTTCCTATTTACTGGTGGTGAATGAGTATGACCCATTCAAATTATTGTGGTAATGTGAAATACATGATTGCTTCACATTGTTTCGAAATATTTTATCCATTAACTCGTAAACAATTAATTTTGTATTTTTTTCTTTGGATTCGTGTTCAAGGCATCAAATGTTATTAACAATTGAATTGAAGAAACTTTCGGAGCTTGTAATAATTCTACGACTTCAAAGGGAAAAGATATCATTTCTTTTTTGGGGTAATAACCGATAATCAGAAATAACTGGATCGGATGATATTAATAATAAATGAATAATGTCTCCCCCTCCAAAACAGAATCGACGTGTTTCGGCGATTTTTGATAATTTTACTAATTAAAGAGTTATTCGAGGTGGAAAGTTTTCAAATGATCACCCGGTATATAAAAACAATATCAAAGTTACCTATGTTTATTTTTCGTAACTACCTGTGGTTTCTGTCTTTTCTTTTGGTGGACCGCATCAACTGTTGAGTAGCCTATATAATTTAAAAAGAGGAAATAAACATAGACATAATAAAAGTGTGGTATTTTCTATACTAATAATGAAAATTCGAGTTTTTTTTTCATGAAAAGGCAAAGATGGGTAACTGTTCTAAGTAGATTCGTAAACTACATTAAATTTGCTTCATTTCGGTTCAATAATTATTGCTGGGAAGAGTTGGAAAAATAATTAAAACTTTAAATGAAGAAATACATTATATTCTTATGCGTAAAATGTTTAAACACCAACATTAAATTGAATTGACACTAATTCTAGACAGAAAATAATTGTTTTTTGATCATGCTTTTAGTAGAAAATATATTAAATATCAAGTTTAGGTAGGTATCATGTGTATAATTAATTTTTTTTCCACCTGATTTTTGCTATATTTTTATAGCATTTGTCCCAGTGTGCGTCGGGCCTGTCAGACTTCTCGGCCCTTCAGGCCTCTGCTGTATTCAGAATTTCATAATCATTCCAGCTATCCAATAATACAAAAAGTGTTGCATTTAGAGAACCTTGTTTTTCACATCGCTGCTCTTTTGTTTTATAGGTGTATTCATTTTATCTTAGCCTGTTGGAAAAAGTGCAAGAAACTATCTAACTCTAGTTTTTAAATTTTTTGAAAAACTTTATCCTGACAAAATTACCGCGTGCAATGAAAAATCAACCACACTGTAGTTTGAGTTTGAGCACAATAGATCAGTTTATATCATTTCAGCATTTAAGTTTCCCGGTTTGAGTTTGATACAGCCGATCGACCCCTAGACAACCCTCATCTGACCGAAACAAGGTAGAGGGGGGAGGGATTAAATCCTGTAACCAAATCAGGAGTCCAAGGTATTACGACCCTAGGATCGCACCGACTCATAAACAGTGATGGATTTAGGCTTAGGCCCGCGAGGCCCGGGCCTAGGGAGGCAAAATTTGAGGGGCGCCAAAATCTGAGGCGCTGCAAAATTTGAGACGATAAAAATTCGAAATTCATGGAGTTTCCCGGTGACTCTATGAAAAAAGTTTAGAGATGTTTCAAAAATATTATTTTTTCACGTTCGTTAAAAACAGTGCAACATTCTTCAGTAATTTTTGTTTATAAAGAATGCGTTTGTTTCATCGCGCTAGAAGCGTGAAAAAAAGTGCCATACCGATTCATTTTCTCACGCATTTGAGTGAAAAAAAGTGTCATAACGCAAAATATTTAAACACAAAACATAGAAGGTTGCCGTTGTTATGATACACACTAATTGTACATTTAATACCGATGTTTTCAAATAAAAAGCTGTTTTTGAAGTAGGTAGTTCTTGATTCTTATTACGAACGTGAAAAAAGTTTTGTATGCAATTCGTGAGTCAAGTTACTTTTATTCACTCGCCTTCGGCTCGTGCGGCAAACTTTCCTTATCATGAAAAAACGATACACTTTACTCATGAATTGCATTATTAACGATTTTTCCACCGGAGAATTATACCTTAATATGGTTAAGTATCTAATTATTGAAATAAAAAAAATATTAATTGACCAATTGAAAATTTCGGGAATTATAAAAATATAAAAAAATTGAATAATTTTTCTCAACTCTTTGTCTTTTCCTACAGCAATTGTTTTTTATATTTCTATTATTATACAGGGTATCCCGTAAATGCCAATAAAGCTTTAGATAGCAGCCTCCCTCAACCTCTTAAGATGCCAAAATTGAAAACACCAATGTTCCAATGAACTGAGATTTGTCACACGAACCCAAAAAAAAGAAATTTAAACTTGGCAATGCTGCTGCAGGCAAATACCAAAGTATCACAAGAAATCAAAGATTTATCAATTTTATTCCAGTGATAATGGATCATAAAATTGTCAAAACTTGAAAAAATTGCTGGCAACTAATTTATTCGGATTTATCAATACACCCAAGACTTGCATGTTTGTCATATCTATTTTTTGGTAAGAATTCAATTTTTAACAGCATCTTTGAAAACAGAAATATAACAGTTCTGTGCTTTATCAATGGTAATTGTTGTTTCAACAGATTCATTTGTTGAATTCGCAATGGCTTCATTTGGATTTGATTCTTTGGTTTTTGTTTATTTAGTTAACTTCTGACCACTTGTACAAGAAAACTAAAGTGTGGAGAAATTTTCTTTTTGCAGATTTGCAATAAGCACTCATAGAAGATGTTTACCTGAAGCTTTATTGGCATTTACGGAACACCCTGTATATTTTATATACACCTTTAAAAAATAAAAAATATATCAAAATAGGCCTAGGGCGCAATCAAACTTAAATCCGCTTCTGTCTGCTCATTAATACCGTCACCGAGAACAAGAAAATATGCTCAACTATTTACAAAAAATTTATTTCACTCGTCTTGTATACATATCCTTAAGTAGAACCGAAGCCCGAAGTCTCACTATGATATCTTTTAAAAATCCAATTTTGACATTTGATCAAGCATGCATGGTTAGATAAGCCGATGATTCCCCTACTCCCGGGTTTTAAGTGTTGCGCATAATGGCATAGGAAACTTTCGTTGTTTCTGACACCATCGTAATGCACATTAGAGATTTTTAAAACCTAAGGACCCTAAGGTGTAATATTTTAAATTGATATGTTCAACAGAGTTGTATTGTATTTAAACAAAAACCGGGATTTTGCATATACTACATACTATTCCTGTTTTTTAATGATTACTAGTTGTTTCTCATGACCTAATATTCCACCTTAATTTTCATTATTAAATATTAATTGTAATGTATAGTTAAGCAGTACTTAAAGTTAGCTACTAATAGACTTACAATAATTACAAGTGTATATATTAAAAATACTTTAAACATTTTAGAAGAATTTTAGTTGAAATGCATTGAATTGTCAAATTAAAATTTCCGTTATGTCAGCCATTTTGACTCCAATCCGTGATATGCACACTAGAGTTCCTATTTTACATATTAGTTATACGTTTATATCTTATAGGAATTGAGACAGGCGAAACCAGAAATCAAAACCACTTGATTTTAATAGCATTTGTTTTGAATTCTTTGACATTAGCAAGACAAGTTACTGTCAAGCAAATTATGAAACGTCAAATTTAAGGTTATATTTCTTAAGAAAATTGCAATGTTAAAACTAGGAAATAAACTTTGAATTTAAAGAGGAAAGGAAATAACTAATAATAATTAAATAGTTATTTTAGGAAAGCAGCTTTTACGTTAGCATTTTATCTGCCTGGGCAAATAGCTCCATTTTTGCTTTTAATTATTAAATTACTGGGTGAACATTATTGAAAGAGGCAAATAGTAAATGATTTTTAGGTACATGTAAGTAAATAAATGTTGTTTTAAAAAATAGATATAACTGTGTTTCCGGATAGTACCTCTTTGTAATATTAGAATGTAAAAGCATTAGTTAATCTATATTTTATATCATGATAAATTACGAAACTAAGTGTAAAAATGAGAAAGAGCAAAATGTCAAGTATATTTTATTAAATTTAAGGTCAAGAGTTTAAATTCTAAGGAAGTATAAAACCATATAAAACATCAATGTGCTAAAAGCTAGGTTAGAATCTTGAATATCATGCATAATGCACACTATTAATATATTACTTCTTGTTTTAGGTTATTAAGTAGAAGACTTTTAATAGTAAACACATTTAAATGTATTTTGAATAAAAGTGACCTTAATGTAAAAATTACTAAAATTGGTTTTGATTGCAACTTCAGTTGAGATTTTTGAATAAACATCATAAACATACTTGTGACATTTTAGTTTTTTACCTCCCACTACTTTCCCACCAGTTTCGCGCACGTAGTTATTGCAACGGAGGGGTTACAGATGGTATAAAAGGCAAATGCATCGTGCGAATGAGTACATCAAATATAATTATTTTATTTTGGTTAGCTTTGTTGAATTATATTGCTACTATTATTTATTTATCTTTCTGCAGAATCTAATTACATTTTTCGTTTTTTTAGGTTAATTAATATAAATATATTATTGTTATTTTATTTGTTTTTTTAATTCAGTTGACGTTATTTGATTTGATTTGATTTGATCGAGAATGAGTAAAACCCGCATTGCTCGTGGTTCATTTCGTACGTCGTCGTCCGCATGGCCCCGCTACCGATACGAGTCATTGTTAGTGGGGGTTGATTTTTGAATTCCGACCTAAACTGTCACAAGTATGATCATAAATGTTCCCAGTGACTACAAACAGCTGTAATACTAGAAATAATAACTTTATTTCATTTAGTATATTTGTATAATAGTTAATTACAGTACAAAAAACTAAATATTCCTGGTATCACTATGAAACTGTTCAATACACATAACCTCAATAATAAACTGTATGCTGTTTGTCCAACAACTGCCGTCGGATACTATTTGCCTAGGAAAATAGCATTTAAACAGAAATAAATGTTATTATTTGCACAAGTAGATAATATTTTTCCAGGAAGAAGCTATTTATAACTACAGAAATCAGAAATTATTTTAGTGTTGGCATTCCATGTTTCCTTAATAAATTCATTAACCTCAAGCTTATGTAAATTGTGCAGAACTATCGATGTGGAATGTAAAAATAACTATTCCCCCTGGGATACCACAATGCATAATTTAAGAATAAGAATACTCTGCCTAACAATCCTACTTATTTGATATCTAAGTTACAAAAACTGCAAAACAACAAATTCTTATCTTCAATTTCTTCAGCTTCAGTATGATTTTTGTACGACATAATATATTCTTACATAATCTGCTTGTAATTGCAATACTCTAAAAATAAATTATAAAATATACATAAAGCTAAACTCATAGGTGCAATAAATTATGAAAAAGATTGTCCAGTCAAACTGACAGTTAAGTGTCGATCGTGGATAACCTTCCCAGTTAGTCTTATGCTACCATGCACAGATAACTAAAACAAAGGAAAGAGAACTCTCAATAACTATAAATATTTTTTTGGATGCCACTAAACCAAGCTATACATAGACTTTGCTGTTGCAGACAGTATAATATAAGAATATAACACTTGAGCAAGCAAGAAAAAAATTTCATACAAACTTTGAATACTAACAAACATTTTGACATCAAAATAGGAATTAAAAAAGTAGAACACTTAAAACCTGTTTCCTAAAGTTTGTCAGTTCACTATTTCCATCCTAACAGATTTCTTATCACTTGTGCTTTCATTATGTGATTAATACTTTTAGCTCATTAAATAAATTATAATGAATTTGTATTCAATAGTATATGCTTTAGCAGAATATTGGACTAAATGATCAAAATGTTGATCATGGCAATTGTAGTATCCTCTGTCCACTGAATGGTTAGTTTTTTTTCCAAAATTTAGTTACTTAACCTAACGGTGAAAAATATACCAAAATTAAGTGAAAGAAATATTGTTTGTTCTAAGACTTTTTATGCTGGAAGTTCTGATACATGTGCGTGCCTTTTCATGTTATTGCTCAATTCAGCAGAGTAAATCTAAACCATGTTTTCGATGGTTGCCGGTAGATGTCAGAGCAAAACTTTGACACAATTCCTTGGTGTAAAACCTTGTGTGCAATAATTATACTTTTCTAATGCTTAGCGTTCGGTTTTTTACTTGTATACCGGGTGTTTCATTTAACTCGAGACAACTAAATATCTCGAGAAATAAGCATTGTAAGAAATAAATGTTCCAAATAAACCTTTAATATTATCAAGGGGGACGTCTGCCTATGTAAAAATTAGCCCGCCCCCACCGCTTGGTTCTTTACCGAAGAACACTCCTGTAAAGTATTATGTAATTAAGGTGGGACACCCTGTGTAATCACTTTCTTAATGTCTATATTTAGTTATAGTTGAAATATTGTTAGGTTAATATTTCTTTGTCTCAAAAGGCAAACTAATATGTAACAGTCAGGCATTCAAATAAAGAACTTTATATATTTAGTATATTTGCAGATTTTTTTGGTGTACAGAGATCTTGCAATAACCTATATGCATTACTGCTTAATAATGGCAACACAACTGGCATCTTCTTCTTTTCCTTTGTTTTATTTGCTACAAAAAATTGTTCTAGTTTTTTACACCAAACTTTTCAATCGTCCAAGGTAATATAAATTCTTTGGAATTTTTCCACTTCTCTTTTTATTGCTTATCTCACATTGTTGATGTAGTGGCATCAGTAACGGCTACATATGTATTTATGTACATTTATTTACAATTATTCACAACTGAATTATTTTAAAAAGTATACATATACCTACAATGCTATTTACAAACTTAATTCTTTGGGAAGCATTTTTGCACACAGCAAATGTTTTTATTTTCTATTTATTATTATTCATAATAACCATAGCTAACTTGTTTTGAGTACTGTTTTTTACTAACAATATTATATCATAAGTAACATGCGATCATTAAAATTTCAGTTCCCAGAAAAGCTATGAAAAAAAAAATTCATGTCTTAGGTTAATCCATTTTCAGTAAAAATTATCTGTCAAATTGACAGTTTGAATTTGTTTTATTTGTTATTAATTGATTTTGTAATTTGTAGGTTATGTATTGGTCTTGCGTGTGTCTATGCTACGTCCTACGGAAAAATTTCATAGCCTACCAGGAACTGAAATTTTAATGATCGCTTGTTATAACCTGTAAATTTTGGTACGATACTAGGATACTACTTTTTACGCATAGTTACTAGTAACTTTTGTGTCACTAATTATTCAGTGGACAGACTAGAACCTGTTTATGTTCTGTGGATAGTACCTCAAAAAACAGTTACAAAACATTAGTATTATTTTTGATTTCATTTATATTACATTAATTTGTCAATTTACTTATCTGTCAATTGATGAAGCTGTAAAAGTCAAAGCTAGGTTAGAAAATTAATTGTCAATGTCCAAGTCAAAGCAAGGTTACAAAGTTAATTGTCAATATCAAAGAAAGTGAGGTTAGGCATTTAGTTGTGAATGTCAAAAGAAAGTTGTTTCATTAGACAAAAAAAAGATGGTTGTTTATAATTTTTCTCTTTTCTGGATATGAATGTTTTCTAAAGAAAAGTAAAATAAAGATTTTCTACTTAATTAGTTTATTTTATTTTTCAAACACTATCGACACTAACCGAGGCTGTAGTGACCAACCTAGATAAGTTTCAAATCGAGTAGGTTTTCCATGGTAATGCTTCTCATTTTCAAAATCACATTAGCATTCTTTGTAATTTAATTGCAATAATTTATAAGTACAGTAAAATTTGTTACTTTCTTATTTATTTTGTATTCAGGAAATAATCTTGCAAACTGTCACTTAGAGATCCAGAACTTTTTGACTATATTACTTATGCATCCTGCACAGTAATAAATATTCATGGAAAATCACAAGCGCTTTTTAAACTGTCAAACTGACGCTCTTTCTTATTGCATAACATGCATTCGTAATATAATCAACAATTTCAGATCTCTTGTGATATTACTGCAGAATAAACGAGATCCTTTATAAAATATTATAACCCAAGCGGCAACCATCAAATGTTGCCTGTCATCAAGCACCTGACTGATTTATAAAAAAATTAGATATTATAAGAAAAAAAAGGAACGACTTGTCTGTCTAAGCAAATCCTGACACGATTGTAATTCATGAGGCAATTATAAATTCATCATTTTATCTGGCACATGACTGACGTGCTGATTGGTTGAAATGTAAAAAGGAGGGTGTTCAATGATGGACATTTCACCAATTGTATTTAAATTTAAATAATTTTTCTCATTCCAATTAATGAGATAAAAGTTTTCAATGCTCAAGTGCTTTAAATGCGGAGATTACAATGTTTGCAATCTAAAGAATTCGTTCACTTAATTGATTATTAGAATTACATAACAACATGAATCTTGTCGTTACCCTGCGTTCGGTAAGCACCTCTGACATCTGTTTTTGCTCGAAATCGTCTCTTGTTCTTGTCACTCAAATCTGAATTTTTATTTGAGTAACAAGAACAAGAGACGATCCCGAATAGAAATAGCTGTCAGATGTACCTTACCGAACGCAGGGTTAGTAGTATACAGATAGTAATTTTGTTTAATGTCAAAGCAAGACAAACAATTTTGTTAACTTTGCTTATATTACAAACATAAACATTGTATCCATCTTAAAATCCTCGACAAATCCCACAAGCAAAATATTACTGTACATATTCCATCCTTTTATACATAGCATCGTAATGGTTATTGAAACTGAATGACATGAAAAACAATGTACAAATATGTGGAACACCATGAAAGCAGATAAAATGCAAAAACAGCTCAAATTCCTTCTATAAAGACGCTTTTACACTAACCTGACATTGAGGGTGGAGTTGCTGTACCAATGGAAGTAGCTGTACTTGTACTATTAGCACTATCTGCAGCCTCACCATTTGTCCCATTAACTTTCTCTTTTTGTTGTTCGCTTGCTTGTCTATCCTTTTGTTGTTGCTGTTCTTTAGCTAATTGTTTTTGTTCTTGCTTCTAAATAAGAAAATAAAACCTTACTAATGTGCTCCCATTTATGTAAGTGCTTCGGATAATAATGAAGAAATACCTTTTTATGTTTTTGCTTCTTCTTTTCTTCTTCCGAACTCATCATTTCCTGGACACGCACGAGCCGTTTTTGACTGCGCACCATTTTCTGTTCTTCCCTCAGTCTTTCTTCTAATTGTGTCTGAGCTATTTTAAGTTGCTCCTTAGTGGAAGTAGGAATTTTTAAATGCGCTTTATCATTTGGATGTAGAGTGAGAATTATCGAAGCAAAAAATGGATGATGCAATAAACTGTCTATACTTGGTAAACCGTTTTTGCAACCTTCCGGTGATAAAATTGACTCTAATACTGACCCTATATAAAAATTGTATTTGTATCGATGTTAATACACTTACAAAAATATCTTACGTAAATTTGCAGGACAGTCTGACGGCAAATTCTCCATGGTACTTTCTTGAAGCGGTGCACCGAATGCCATCTCATAAATTGTATGCCCGAAGCAATAAACTTCTATTGCTTCTAAATTACATATACGTTTATGTTGAATAAAATACGGTCTGTAAAAAGATGGTACCCCAAGGACACCATTTTCTATATCCAATAATTTTACTCTATCATTTTCTATAATTATATTTCCTGTGTGTAGGTGACCTGTTTGCAAATTACATGTTTTCAATTATTATTACATAACAAACCTATTATCTATAAATAAATGTTAACATACCATAATACAATCCTTTATCCTGTAAAAATTTAAGAGCTTCTAAAATCTGTCGTCCATATAGAGCTACTTGGCTAACACTAAGAGGTTTGTGCCCTTTTGGATTGCCGTACTTTTTCAAAAATGATAAACGTGGCTTTGCACCGCACAAAGCATCTCGTAATGATCCATTTTTATTACTAGTTCTCACTACAAGGCCCCCTATATCAGTGCACAGACACAATTCTATGGAATGTATATATGGATGCTGCAAACAGTAAAATATAATCTTCATATAGAAATCGAGACAAAATAGAATACCTGTAATTGCATAAAACTTTTAAACACAGCCTGCATATCTTTATCTTCCAAATATTTATCGGGTCCATAATCAGTCCAGCTGGCCATTAATTCATCTTTTGGTGTATTCTTACATCGAACCTGATAAAAATGCTTACGTAACCGCCATCCTATCTCTGTAAGAGGACCCACAACCTCCCAACCGACCTCGCCACGTAGTGCTAAAGACACATGTTGAAGTGCTAATTCTGCAAAAACACCAAGTACTATGATGGAAACCAACAGAAACTTATCAATGTTTACCACTAAATGGCTGACAATAATTAGCTGGATCGACGAATGATTTGGCGGGCAAAGAAGACACTAGTATTGGATTCATTAGCACAGTATTTAAATATTTCTGTAATAAAAACATTTTCATTTATGCAAACATTGAAGATTATTACATGATGCTTATGCTATTGGCTAATTCTTAGAATATAGATGCTCTTATTACATTGCTTAGTTGGCATAATTTATCATAATGAATTTCAATGAATTCTTTGAAAATTATTAAGAAATAGTAAACAAAGTTTTTAATGTCAACAAGTAATGATGCAATTATATTCAATTAGCAAAATTTTACCTGCAAACTCTGTTGTCTTTCAGATATAAATTCTGGGTCCATATTTCCAATAATCTTTTTTGGAGGCAAAGACAGGGGTAATCCCGAAGTCTGCAAATATGAATGTAATGTGACGAAGTCATTGTACCGTTTATAAATTCGCCACGTCTTATCTGCAAATGGTCCCCTTTGAACTCGTATTATATATTCCTAGAATAAACGATAGACGCATTTTATTATTAACTTAAATTGGATAATTATTGCATTGCAAAGGTAGATAACCTACCGTGTGACCATTAGTGTTTCGCCAATTTTCAATCACGCATGATAAACTTTCCGTGTCATCTAATAACACTTTCTTAGTTCTTTCTTGCTCAAATATAGCCATTGATTTGACGACAACATTAGTACGATTAACAAATCCATTAGATAATTGTTCTTTTACGCGTTTTGAAACGTCAATCAGACATGTTCGTACATTTTTCTGACATTTGTGACGCGTGCGCCCTCGGTAAATAATCGAAATACGATAAACGGCGGGTTTATTTATTTGTAACCACGGAAACAACCGTGGTAGCTACCAAAAAAGCGAGAATTTGTGTGTAAAGTTGCCTACAGTAGTTTAAATAAATTTTTTTAAAGATAAATTATCAGTGGTGTAACAACTAATTAATAATTAATTACGTGTGTTTAAGGTTAGGTTTTCGACATGTGAAATGTAATTATCTGACAACTTATATTAAAAACCTGAAAACTAATGTTATTTTCACGCAATTCAATCAGTGCGTCAATCGGTCACGTACTGAGTGAATAATGAGACAAGAGACAAAACGTTTTTTTCTCTTACAATATCTACTTTGATTTTCTTCATTAAAAACGGACAACATTTTACGGTCGCCACTTAGGTTAAAAATGGAAATGTCGGTGGATTCCAATTTAAAGGTTCAATCGTTGATGTTCGGACCCTCTATCCTCACACTTACTTGAAGTATATTTATTATTTTTGCATATTAATCTTCCACCCACAATACCTACCGCGCTGCGCTGCGTTTTTAAAAGAACTACGGAAAAATAGTAGAGTGACTGTCATCGACATAAAACCGTTTACATACCGACATCATCTACAGCTCTATACAAACCGCTTACTCTCCGAGCGACTGCAATATCGTCACAAAGTGGGGACATACGGCTTGAAACATTTTCTCTATAAGAAATATGGTAATGCAAATGTCAGTACGAATCAGGGACTAGAACCCTTTTGAAATAAGGGTTCCGGTTCTATGTGGTTTAAAAGTAAAGGTTCCGGTTCTGGTTCCAGAATTTTTTTGGGTTCCGTAAGGGTTCAAATAAAAAAACGTTTAATTGCTAAAATAAAATTTCGCGACTCTTTTAGCATATATTAAAACAGATTATTATACATTGGGGTACCAAGATTACATACATAATTCAAATCTTTGCTGCAACAGCCACCAATTTCAACGTTGGGTGCAATCTTTAAATAGGATAATCATTGTCTCACTTATTATGTTCAAAATTTTGGTGTTTTCCGTTTTGTTTTACAGTTACTTCTAAACTTGAAGACAGTAATGCAAAATTAATACCAAGCAAGCAAAATGCTACAAAGGGGGAAAATTAGACATTCAATAATTATCAAATAAGATTGTTCAAATTCAAAACTTGTGCATGATGTCGGATATCACCGAGAACATGTGACAATTAATGCAATAAATTTAACTGAATCATCAGATTTGCAAAAAAAAGCTAAAATTTAGAAACCTCAACAATATTTAAGAAAGGTAATCAATCTGGAACATATACAATTTATCAGTGCGTTTTTAGCGAATAACTAGTAATGCATAGCCTCTAAATGAAATAACTTGCAGTAACTTCCAAGTTCCAATGAACATGAAGCAGTTGTTATCTTGTTAGCTT